>JAXQQM020091015.1:0-36684 GCA_034641835.2 Pinus albicaulis | reverse complement strand
TGAAATTCAAAGAAATGGAAATTAATTAAAAAGAAAAAATGCACAATTAAACTACTTTGCATGTTCAAGACAACACCTCATCCAAGGAAGTGGACCCAATTGCCAAATAATTAGTTCTACCTTGAAAAATAATTCAAATAAAATTACGAATAACAAATGTAGAACTCAATGGATAAATTATTTCATTAAAATATCTCAGAGAAATAGTTACAACATAATCAAGTTCTTAGCTTTGCCTCAAATTCAACAATTGTCCATCCTTCCCTCTTTTATCTTTGGTTTCATTTAAATACACTAATAGAAAAGGGAAATTACAACTAAATTGATTACGAAATGATTTCCCTTTACAATTTTGGATTGATTACAAAATCTCAATAAACAAGATCATATCTGAAATATCTCTCCATCATGATTCAATTGGAACAAGTCGAATCTGGTATTACAATTCAGAGAATTTGAAAAACATTCAAACAAGAAATCTACGAAAATAACCTTCATATAACCTTTCATTTCTCTTAATCCAGACCAAATTTTATAAAAAAATTCATTGGAAAACTAATTTGGTTTGTTATGCACAAAACCCGTGTCTCGGATTTTCAAGATTCTTCTTCGTTTTCCTGAAAATTCCATTTAAAAACAGTTACTTTTTATCCCATCAAAATTCTAAGTTGGAATATTTGATTATGAGCTGAAAATTAAAATTGCAATGTGGAAGAGATATTGGAGGCTAAAATCTTGATTTATGTTACAACAAATTCATTAATAAACCATCATTGGAAAAATCATGCATAATAATCATCAATTTATTAAAAATAAATAAGAACAAGTATTACTTATCCAAAAGAGCATAAATAATTATAAAATGGAATTATATGATAAATTATTATAAATAAGGTGATAAAAGAACAATAGAAATGGATGTTAATAAGTGATAATAATAATGACAAGTTAGTGGCCCAATATACTCCTACTGCAGGCTCCTTCTTGCTAGACTTTTTGTGTGGACACTTTATAGCATAGTGACTGAATTCGTGGAAATTAAAGCATTTTATTTTGGGCAAGTCTTTATTCTTGCCCCCATGGCTGAATTAAACCTCACTTTGGTACTTCTTTCCCTTGGCCTTCAATCCTTTTCCAACTAGAGAAAAGTCATATTCAAATTTTGTGGATGTTGCTCCATCTCTGGTACTTCACCTGATTCCTTTTTGTACCAAATCAGACATTAGGAGAATTTTGAAGTAAAAAATGGGCCTCCTAAGGAAAATGTACAATCAAAATTCACTTTATGAGAACTAATCACATTTTAGGGGATGACCTCATCTCCCATGGTTGAGGTCGCATTACTTGAGTTAAATGTACTTACATGTCACATTCTCAATGGTGGATAAAAACTCATGGTTAACTATGGTAGTATTCTAAGTACTTTTAAAGTCAAAGTAAAGTACCCATAATAAATATTATTTCACATTTTTTGAATAAAATATTATTATTTTCATTTCATATTTTTTGAAAGAAACGATGCATATCCATATACAATCTTCATGTCTTTACGAACTTTTCATATATCATATTAATTTTTATATTATATATTATTTCTCTTTATGTTATAGATCAAATCAATTCAATATGTAATATAAAATTAATATATAAAATATACATTTATTTTATTTTATTATATTATTTGATTTTTATATAGTATATTAATTACATGTTATTATATAATTTAATTTTATAATTTAAATAATACAAATTTTAATTAATGGTATGTTGTACAACTAAAAATTTATGAATTTATATTTATAATTTATTTTAAGCTATTTAAGTACAAAGTACACATGCATTAGTTGTTCAATGATAATGATTTTTTTTCTTGAAAAAATCATTTTTATTTTAGTCACATCAATACAATTCTTTATATTAATTATATTTTGGTACAACTTTTCAATTGAATTTAACCACGGTCATAGATTTTGGTGTAAAAAGTGAATTGTAAATTCATAAATATTATTTTATTGATTTAGATATTACTTAAATTATTTCCTTAGGAGGCCCATTATAGACCTCTAAATTCCCCTAATGCCATAAGCATTCACAATTCAGTAATTTATCCCTCCCATTCACTGATTCCTAGTAGATATGAAAGATTTTTGGAAAGCCTAGAAGAGTTAGGCTCACCAGGTCATCTTCTACAACATTTACACCAACCCCGCCAAGCTCATCATGAAATTATGTAAATCTTCTCATATATTATGGAATAGTGTCATTATTTTGCATCTTGATATGTCAAAGCTTATGTTTGAGTGTCAGTTTCCTGTGGTCGCTGCTATTATCAAACACCTTTGTTAGTTCCTTCCACATTGAAAAAGGAGTTTCTTTCCCATGGAAATTTGAGACATTGTGGTATCATACTCCCTCCAATATTATTCTCCTTGCCTTTGCTACATCTTTCTTCCATTGAGCTAGGTTTTGGGAATTAGTTGATCCTGGTTTTGGAATGTTTGTCTTGGCATATTCCAATAATCCATTGTCATCCAATACCGCCTCCATGTGATCCTTCCATGAAATGAAATTTGAGTTGCCTTCCAAGGCATACTCTAATCTCAACCAATTGAGGGTCATCCTCCCAAATCTAAAGAGATCTTGCTACACTTAATTGCAAATTTGAACCTCTTGAGACACAACTTTGAAATTATTGTTCTAATGTGAATCCTGCTCTGATACCATGTAGAAATTATGGTGTATAATTTCAATTTCTCATGAAAATTTAATCTAAATCACAAGACACAATCATACTCTAATTCTCATAATACTTTTCCAGGGAAAAGAAATATGCTAAAAAACCCCTTTTCTTGCTTTCATTAATATGATGAATAGAGATGTATTACAATTTCTAGCTCAATATGAACTCAACCTACAAGTGAATAACCTATCTCTTTGCTCACTAAGAATCTCTAACCCAGACTTAGTCAATTTCTACCTGCTTGAGCCCTTATTTCCTTGCGAAAATCCTAAGGAATTAGGCCCCTATTATTTAGGAATTCTCCTCCAATTCAATGTGCAATTACCAATATTGATCATCTGACTGCATGCAACACTTGTACACTCAAGACTAGTCTACAACTGATATTACACTCCCTTGGAATCTCCACCATGGTTGGGGAACTCGAATTCTTTGCATTTCACTAGATATTTTGGGTTTATTGATAAGTTAGTTGGATGATCACTAAGTTAGACTATTGTACCATTGAACAACTAACCTTCCACTTGTTAGAAAACTATATATTACAGATAAATGGAACACATAAAATATGTGTAAACACAAACACATAAATAACATAGAAAATAAGAGAGACACATATATATGTGGTTCACCCAACTTGGGCTACGTCCACAGAAACAACTAGTCCTTCCTTTCTATTATCTAGAAAAATGAAGAGACAAAACCTACAACAAATCCGTTGTAATATCATCTACTGTCTCACACAGTCCCCCTTTCTATTTCTCGCTCAGAATATGCACGCTATAAATAGCTGCAATACAATAACCTCATACAACAGAGGGGTTTCCTTCTAGGGAAAAAAACCCTAAATTAAATATAAATTCTACCGTCAGATCATCCGCCTAATGAACGACCCAGATTGACTATGAAATTACAATATTTTACAAGGAAATTTTACATTTGTTTTTAGTTTTAGGGGCACTGCCCCTGAAACCCCCTGCCGAGGGGGGCACTCCAAAAGGTCATCGTCGTCCCCTATGGACCCCCTTACGATGATCAAACGATAGGTGTCTTTGCCACCCTGTTAAGAACATGGGTCCAATGCAGCGATACATCTAAATAAAGAAGTAATCATGCTCCACACCCAATAATCTCCCACTTGGAGACTGATTGTAGCAACTCCACTGCTACTTCATTTGTTGGATAATGACTCCACTTTGGACTTGGTTTTTTCTCATCTTCATCATCATAATTTAAGACCAACTAAAATTTAGTAAAAACTGATTTTCTCCCTAGTTACAACTTTTGTTAACATATCTGTAGGATTCTGGCTAGTGTGTATATTTTCCAGCTTCAACTCTCCATCTTCCAACACTGGCTGTATGAAATGGTACTTGAGTTGTATGTGTTTATTCCTGGAATGAAATGTTGAGTTCTTTACAAGATGAATGGCACTCTGGTTGTCACTGAATAACCTTCCCATCTCCTACTTCTTACCCAATTCATCCACAAATCTTTGTAACCAAATCATTTCTTTACTAGCCTCTATAGTATAAAAATACTTTGCTTTTGTTGTTGAAAGTGCAACAACACTTCACATTTTTGAAACCCAGCAGACAGTTGTTCCACCTACAGTAAATACATACCCTGTAGTGCTCCTCCTATTATATGTATCACCTGCCATATCTACATCAACATATCCATGTAAAGCAATGTTTGAACCACCAAAGCATAATGATTGATTTTTAGTATCTCTCAAATATCTGAGAATCCATTTCATTGCCATCTAATGTTATTTTCCTATATTATTCATGTACCTTCTTACAACTCCCACTGCATGTGAAATATCAGACCTTGTGCAGACCATTGCATACATTAAGCTTCCAACTGTTGATTCATATGGAACTTTAGACATATCATCCATTTCTTCTTGGGTCTTGGGGCACATCTCCTTACTAACTTTGAAATTTCTAGACAATGGTGTACTAATTGGTTTTCTATTCTGTATATTAAATCTTTTCAACACCTTTTGTATGTACTCATTATGAAACAATGTTAATTTGCGATTTTTCTTGTCTTTGGTTATTCTCATACCAAGGATTTTTTTGCAGCTCCCAAATCCTTCATTGCAAATGAATCTGCCAATTTTCCTTTGAGCACATCTATTTCCTACATGTTAGACCTTGCATCAATCATGTCATCTACATACAATAACAATATAATATAACTTCCATTATTTTTCTTTTTCAGATAAACACAATGATCAGAGTGACATCTAGTATAACCTTGTTTAGACATAAACCTATCAAATTTTAGATATCACTGCATTGGAGTCTGTTTTAAGCCATACAAGCTCTTCTTCAACCTACATACTAATGTTTCCTTCCCTTTGACCCCATATCCTTGTGGTTGTTCCATATAGATATCTTCCTCCAAATATCCATTGAGAAACGATATATCTACATCTAACCATTCAAGATGAAAATTTTCCACTGCTACAAGACTTAAAATAGTTCTGATTGAAGTCATTTTAACAACAGAAGAAGATATTTCATCAAAGTCAATACCTTTTTTTCTGTGCAACCCCCTTCACCACAAGCCTAGCTTTATATCTATGTTTTCCTCCATCTTTTTCCTTCAACCTGTAAACCCATTTATTCTGAATGTTGTTTTACATGCAGGCAACCTAACTAAGTCCCATTTTTGGTTATGTATTAAGGATTCCATCTCTTCTTTCATGGCTAGCTTCCACTTCTTTCTGGTTTCTACCTGCATTGCTTCTTCATAACATTATGGTTCACCAGAGTTAGTCAACAATACCTAATATAATGAAGGAGAGTATCATTCAGGGGGTCTACTTATCCTGGTAGATCTTCTTACACCACTTTCAGGTGTTTGAGGTGTCTATTTATATTGTGGTGGTTGTTGTTATTGTGGTTGTTGATTGTTATTATATTCAGGCACCTTTACTTTTTCTATGATCTCATCAAGAAATGTGTATTCTTTGTTTTCTTTTTCCTGTCTCTTTTCCTGCAACCGATCCTTATACAAGACTTTTTCATTGAATATTACATCTCTACTCCTAATTATTTTTTGATTTTCAGAGTCATATAAGAGATAACCAAAATCATTAACACCATATACAATAAAGGTGCATTTCTTTGATTTTTCCTCAAAATTTGTTATATTTTCTTTATTAATATGGAAAAAGGCCTCACAACCAAAAGACTTTAAAAAATATTATTTTCCATTTTTACCTATCCATGCCTCCTTTGGAATACAACCCTCCAAGGAACTTGAAGGCCCTCTGTTTATTAGATATACAACAGTATCTACAAAATTTTCCCAAAATTGTATTATCAATTATGCATGCAATCTCATGCACATTGCACGCTCCATCATTGTCATGTCCATCCTTTCTAACACACCATTTTCCTCTGGTGTTCTTGGAACTGTCTTCTCTCTGCGAATTCCATGCTCTGAACAGTACCTATCAAACTATTTGTTGCAATATTCACCTCCATTGTATGATCTGAGACACTTGAATTTCTTTCTTGTCTCAATCTCAACCAAATATTTCCATTTCTTGAAAGTATTAAATACATTAGATTTATTTCGAATACAATAAATCCAAGTTTTTCTAGTTGCATCATTAATAAAAGTAACATAATAATGAGAGCCACCGAGAGATGATACCTGAGAAGGTCCCCATACATATGTATGCACAAGCTCTAATTTTTCGGTCTTCTTTTCTTTCCCAGCTCTAAGAAATATGACTCTCTTATGTTTTCCGTAAACAAAATTCTCATATAAATCGAAATAAATATTCTTCAAACCTGGCAACAAATTTCTTGAGTGAAGAATCTTCATCCCCTTCTGACTCATGTGTCCAAGCCTATGATGCCATAATTTTCAATCTTCTCCAGTGGATTTTAAAGCATTAAAATAGTTATAGATACCATTTCATAAATACAATGTACCAACCTTTTCTCATTTTTCTAAGACGAGAGCTACTTTAGTGACCTTCCAGGTTTTATCTATAAAGGTTGTCACACAACCTTCACCAGCTAATTTCCCTGTTGAAATCATATTTTTCTTCAGATCTTGAATATGCCTTACCTCCTTTAATAACCATTGGTTTCCATTCTGTTGTTTTATAAGAACTTTACCCATTCCAATTATTTTACAGGGTTTACATCACTCATGCGAACCTATCCAAAATCTCCTTGAACATAGTCATGAAAATGTTTATTATCAGGTGTGGCATGGAATGAGGCCCTTGAATCTACAACCCAGGCATAAATAAAATTTTCTAAAGAAATAATCAAGGCATCTTTAAACACATCACTTGTCACATTCACTTCATGATTTTTTTCTTATTGTGCATCTCCTTATTTTCCCTTCTGAGACTTACAATATTTCTCCAGGTGTCCTTTCTTCACGCATTTCCAAAACACTATCCCTGATATAGACTTGGATCTACCTTTCCTTGATTTACTGTGATATCCTGAGCTCTTTCCTCTTTTCATTTTTCTTCCCCTAGTCTCTTCACTCAAAGCATTACCCAATGTCTCATCGGAGCTTTTTCGTCACATTTCCTCGCTAAGGATAGCACCGAAAACATCATCAAACTTTAAAGTACTAGTGCTAGAGATAGAGTTAATAATTGCCATAACTAAACCATTCCAACTTTTTGTAAATGAGCATGGAAATAATAGATCCCCTACAGAAATTTACTGACTAGTAACCATATTAAATTCATTTAAATGGTCAAGAATAGATCCACCTTCTAACATCTTCATATTAAATAAACGTTTCATAATAAATACCTTATTTAAGGCCGAGGGTTTTTCATATAATTTTGACAATGTCGTAATTAAACCCTTTTTTTTTGTTTCCTTTGAAATAGTAAAGGCTATCGACGCCGCCAGGAACAAACATATTGTTCCAAGTGCCTTTCTGTCGAGAATCTCCCATCCTTCGTCTGTCATACCCGACGACTTCTTCTTTTTTCCGCTCAATGGTAGGTACAGATATTTCTAATACAGATGATCTTACATCTGCATCTTCCATAGCGGGTAGTTTTGGTCGTTAAATTTCTTGACCCTAAACCTACCATTTTCTGCCATTTCTCCCACTCGAACCAGTAACCCTTCTTTCGTGCGATTTTATCAGCCAAATAGACCTTCGTCTCTTATATTAGTTGTTGGAAAATTATACATTACAAAGCAATGGAACACATAAAATATGTGGAAACACAAACACATAAATAACATATAAAACAAGAGGGACACAAATATATGTGCTTCAAAGAACTTGGGCTACGGCCACGGAAACATCCAATCCTTCCATTCTATTATCCAGTAAAATAGAGAGACACAACCTACAGCAGATCCATTGTAATATCATCTACTCTCTCACACAATACCCCTTTCTATTCCTCACTAAGAATATGCATGTTATACACAACCGCAATACAATACCCTCATACAACATAGGGGTTTCCTTCTAGGGAAAAAAACCCTAAATTAAACACAACTTCTACTATAATATCATCCGCCTAATAAACGACCCAGATTGACTACGAAATTACCATATTTTACAAGGAAATTTTACATATGTTGGGGCTCCAAAAGGTCGTTGCTGCCCCCCTAGATCCCTTGAAGGTGATCAAATTACAGATGGTGTTTCCTCCCCATTAAGAACATCGGTCCAACATGTCGATACATTTAAATAAAGAAGATGATCAGGCTCCACACCCAACACCACTAGTATTATCAAAAGGTAGAGCTATTTTAACTGAAAACAACTTGAAATAACTGACCTTGATTGCTACAAATTAGAAATCACACATGCTTAACTGAATTCCAAGCTCTCTAACTTGAATTTACAGATATATCTGAGTAACAAGAGATATTCCACACAAGTTAACTGCATCCAAGTTGTCTGATGATGTGGAAATTCAAATTTTCTTAATTTGACCAAGGAAAAGTCAAATTGATATGTTCTTTCTACAATTTTCAACAAAACAATCATGCCACTTAGCTCTTTGTTGTTTAACTATAGTTTTGCATTGGAGAGCGGTAAGGCGCATTTCATCCATTTCGTTGAGTTGTTGGAGGTGTTGTTTCCGTGCTTATGAAAGGTCGGGACAGACTTCTTAAGTAGTCCTCAGAGTCTTAACCTCAAATTTGATCAAAAAAAAGGCTCCTTACCAAAGACAAGTCGATAAGGCAAAAATCTAGTAGTATTACACCAAGTCATCTGATACGACGATAAAGCTTCAGAGATTTTTGAGGCCCAACCTTGAAGATTTGTGGATATTGTCTTAGTCAGGATCCCTTCCAAGGATTTATTTTTTCTTTCCACTTGACCATTTTCTTGATGATTTTTTTTCAAAGTGGCAGAGATTTTATGGGCCATAAATTGTGATCTTCCATTAGTTACAAGTTCTAGAGGAAATCTATATCATACAAACCATTCAAATAAAAATTTGATGACTACCTTTTATGTGGCTCTTGCAAATGCTAATTCCTCCACTCATTTTTTTACATAGTCCAAAAAGACTAGAATGTATGATTTTTGGTTTGAAGGTGGACTAATGGGACTTAAAAATTCCATATCCTATCTATCAAATCGCTCCAATAAAATATGTGGATGGAGATAAATTCCATATGCCTGAATGGGATGACCCATCCTTTGATAGCCATCGCAAATCTGGACGTATTTCTTGGCATCTTTGAATGTCGTAGGCCAAAAATAGCCCATATGCAATACTTTATACCCAGTATTATGCTCGGAAAAATGTACTACATAGGGTTCATCATGGTAGGCCCTAAGGATATCATAGATATCATCCTCTCTAATGTCTCTGTGTACTTGGAGATATTCCCCTATATGGAAGAGGTAATTGTATATCCATGAGAGTCAACCACTACACTGAATAATGTGATTCTTTTCCCAGGGTGACACATGTGATGGAAGTTTTCCAGCTACCAAATAATTTGCAACTTCTATGTGTCATAGTGTTTTGACACTCACAATGAACAAATTTTCATATGGGAATCGATCATCCACTGGTGAAGAATTGGTTACAGGTGGAATTCTCATAGGAAACCTGCAACATGGTTATCCTTTCTCCGTCAGTCCTTTATAGTGATGTCAAATTCCTATAACAACAGTAACAAATGATTTAATCTACCATTCGTAATAATTTTATTAGCTAAATATCAAAAATAAGAATAATCAGTATATAAGAAAACTGGATAGCTTGTTATACAATGACAAAATTTGTTTATATCATAGATGATAACCAAAAATTATTTTTCTTTCATAATGTAGTTTAATTCTGCAAGTGTTAGGTTTTTTCTAATATAATAATTTTCATAAGGTTTCTTCTCCTCTTCATGTCCCAAAACTACCCTTATCACCATGTCAGATTCATCTGAACATATATGGAATGGCAGATTCCAGTCTGGTCCCCATATCACAAGTTTTTTTAAGACCAACTTCTTCAACTCTGGAAAAACGATATCACACTTATCAGTCCATTTTAATTCCACATGTACAGTTAATGCATACAATGGCGCTATCATTTTTGAAAAATTTGTTATGCAACGAAAATAGTACCCAAAATACCCCAGGAAGTTATGTACTTCTATTGGTGTATGAGGAACAAGGAGTTTAATGATTACCTTGATTTTATTCAAATCTAATTGGATACCGACACATAAATAAAGTGTCCAATACTACACCCTCAGTCATCAACATATGTCATTTTTCATTCTTGAGGCATAGTTTCGAAGTTATACATCATAAAATAAACTTTTCCAAATTTTCCAAAGCTTCATCAAATTCGTTGGCATAAGGAGTAAAATCATCCATATAAAGCTTAATCCCATCATTGATTAAATCAAAAAATATACTCATAATTTCCCTCTAAAAATTTCTCGGTGCATTGCACAACCCAAATGGTAAAACTTTATATGAAAATGTTCCCCATGGGCAGGTGAACATAGTTTTATCTTGATCCTCTAGAGAAATCTGAATTTGATTGTATCCACTAAGCCCATATAGGAAGGAAAATTGTTTCTTCCAAACAACTATATTAAGGACTTGGTCTATAAATGGGAGAGGAAAATTATATTTCGGTGTGGCCTTGTTTAATTCTTTGTGATCTACAAAAATCCTCCATTTTCCATTATTTTTAGGGGCTACCACCAATGGTGAAACCCACTGGATGTTAGATATAGGATATGTAAAGTTGCATCGATTAGTTTCTTTAGTTCATGCTTTACTATGTCCCTAAGATGTGGATTCAATCTCCTTTGTGGTTGAAGAATAGCTCGAGAATATTTTTCAATGTAAATGTGGTGCTTACACAGTTGTGGATCAATTCCTTTCATGTTTTCATAATCTGAGGAAAAGGCTTCTTTGTATTTTTGAAGAATTTGGATCAGTTTCTCATGTTAAAGGTCATCAAGACTAGCATTTATATTAGTGTTTTGGTTGGTTCAATCTCAACAAGAATAATGTTATGAACTGCAGTTGTAGGTATTTTATCATTATTTAACTCCTCCATTAGATCACCCAGGACTTCATTATCAAGCACAACTTTCAACATCTGGCATATTGGATATCCTATAGTGGAGGGCTCACTACAAGGAAAATACCCTCTAGCGGAGGTTATAACAGAGGTTTCTAGTGTTATAAAATTGGCCAAAATTATCAAAAAAACATATGATACCACATCCGTTTATGGTTACGGAGGTTTTGGTGGAGCTTTTAATGGAAATTCAACACAACTAAAAAAAAATGGGCGGTTGGAGGTTATTACGGATATTTTTTTCCTCGGTGCGCTAATCAGGCTTTAACGCACTTGTGCGTACTTATAGAAGGTTCCCCAGGGTAGTCAAAGAAGAATGCACCAGGCCGATAAGGTATAAAACAGCACCGGGCGTAGTGTTAGTGATACAACACATGGGGCCATTTTAATTGGCCTTGGGATTTGATCGATGCCCATAGGTCGTATTAATGCACTGGTGCATAGACTTATGGAAACGCACTGGTGCGCCCTTTCACACAAATGCACCAAGATTTATAATTGGTATTGGTATTCGTGCGGTGCAAATATGCCATAAAAATACACCGGTGTGTATAAACACTTAAACGCCCAGGTGCGCAGTATCACACAAATGCATCGAGATTTATAATTGGTATCAGTATTCGTGTGGTGCGTATAGGTCATCCAAATGCACCAGTGTGTATAGACACAAAAACGCCCCGCTGCATCGCATCACACAAACGCACCGAGATTTATAATTGGTATATGTATTCATGCGGTGCTAATAGGTCGTAAAACAACACCGATGCATATATAGACATAAACGCACCGGAGCGTCGCACTGCACAAACGCCTTGATATTTTTAACCGGTTTTGGTATTTGGGCGGTGCCCATAGGTCGTAAAAATGTACCGGTGCGCTGAAGAATACAAGTGCACTAGTATAAGAATACACGCACCGATTTTCATTTTGTATTTTTTAGAAACATCGACCTGTGACAGTGCAATTATTGTGATTGTTTTAAATTCATTATTCATCAAAAATCGACACATCTTATAACAATATTTATATTAATTAAATTTTTATTAATGCATTTGAATGTGATGTTTGGATTAATTTGTTATATCATATCATAATTATTGTGGTTTTTTAAATTCATTATTCATCAAAAGTCGACACATATACATATATATATATATATATATATATATATATTCTAACAATATTCATATGAATTAAATTTGTATTAGTGCATTTGAGAACAACAATGGAGAACGCAATAGCGCATTTATATAGAACGCAATAGAATAAATTAGAAACATTTTTTATTATATATATAAGATAAGACATTCTTTGTCATACAAAATGGGACAGTTATTGGTATCTCTTTATCTTTAAATTGGGATATTATGTCCATTACATTAAATAAAATGTCTGATTTCACAGACATTTTTCAAAAAATACAACGCCTTGCATTGATATCCAAACATAGTGATCATCGTTCTTTGCTTGAACTGCTGTCACTGCTAGAGCTACTTCCATGACTTGGGTTATTTTTAGGAATGTTTGTTCACGGTGTTGATTGTTTTCTTCTTCTTCACCTTCCATCTACAAACATAAAAATAAATTGCAATGAGTGTATATACATTGGTAGAAAATAATGAAAATTGCAATATTAAATAATATACATCAATGTAAATAAAAAAGAAATGACGTACCAATGCAACAATTGACTCATAAACTATACACATTCTTTCAAAACCATGTAACGTGCCATCTTTCAAGATTTGATATGTTGGCGCAGTGCCATACTTTCTTTCCTACAAGTTTTATACCCCATAACAAATCATATATTTAATATAAAAGATTTATTTTTTCTATTAATTATAGACGGAGATAAGTAAAACAAGATCGATAGATGCTTACAAATTCCACAATTAAGTTATGATATGCCAACATATACTCACGACCCATATTTAACCCAATTTCAATAATTTCCTCTGATGGTTCTTATTTATATGTTAGCACTTGTTTGAAGACATTCAATGATTTTTTTTGTAAAACAACTTAAAAAATACAAAAATGAAATCTAGTTAAGTTGTTATAAGGAAGTAACAATTACTCATAAACTTAGATATCAATCATTTTCTTCCTTGTCATCCTGTTTTATGTGCTGAATGGGTTCCATTTTCTTTTCTTTTCTGCAAGAAAATACTTGAAAATTAATATCTAGTGCTAAATTTTTTATTTATTGTACCTAATGATCGAAAAATTCAATGAATAAATATTACATTTGAAGCACGTTGTTGTTGAGATGGCTCCTCCCACGATGCAATTTTGTCCATTTCTTTGACCATCTCCTCCTCGTACACCCTTTTGGACATTCCTAAGGCATATTTCTGATATCGCCTCATTCTTCTTTGAGATTTTCATATCTTCCTAAAATGTAACATGACAATAAACTATTTAATTTTTATATTGATATATGATAAGTAAGTATAACAAAAGTGATATTTATAAATAATTCTAGAAAAACATTTAAAGGAATATTACTTTTTCATTCCTTCTTTTTTTTTGTTGTACGTTTTTTCTATTAAAAGTATGACATGTCTCATTGACCAATTCTTTGGAAACTCTTCTTGTAGTTTAGATAAAATTTGGTTCTTAGAATCATTGGATCAATTTTTGTATTGTAAGCAGAAATAACGTCTATACATTCGTTCCACTAGATCCCTCAAACTTTTGTAAAAGTTTTTGCCCCTTTCGTTAACCTCCAACACCACTCCAAATGAGCTAAGGATCAATTCATTTTCATTTTCATGTTCTATTATTTTTCTTTTCTTAGAACAACATTCCTTTTCTGAGTTGTTGGTCCCTGTAGAACATTAAATGGATGTGAATTAATAGATCGTTTCACACATGTTATCTAATTATTTTAATTATATTTTTAATGAAAACTAAAAAAGGAAACTCATATTGGATCGATAGTATTTTTTTCATTCACCTGATTCATCTTTTTGCAATTTTTCCATCAAGCTTTTACTTTTTTCTGGTCCTAGATTAGAAATAATCTAATCGAGCTTCGTCATTTTGTGGCTCTGCATGATACACTGTAAACAATACATATTACTTAAACTTACATATAGCTCAAAAATATTTTTTTGTAAAACGTTTACAAAGAACTTGCTTTTTTTGCTTTTCTTGATGTGTTATCAGTATTTTTGTTACTTGATGTCTTGTCACTCATTTCTTTATCAATCTCAAACCTATACCATATCATTCAATAATATATTTATAAATAAATTGTCAACTTTTCAAGTAAAAAAAAATCTCAAAAAACCAGTGCGCCATTCATGGTTTACGCACCGACGCCGGTGGGTGTCTCTCTTCCAAATGCACTGCCATAATAGTATAATAGACCATACGGTGCTTTATGTCAACAAGGAGCATCGGTGTGATACATGTCAATGACCGCACCGGTTAACCATGCTAAAATAATAAAAATTGTCCAGTGTTAGCTTTTTAGCAGAAATTGGTGCCACATTCTACATATGGCACACTGATAAAAAAATTAATAATAATAATAATAATAATAATAATAATAATTATTATTATTATTATCACATTACATTTTGCGATGCGCTTGTAAAAGAAAGAGCAATTTGGCATAAGTTACTCCAAGTGCACCTATAAAAATCGGTTTTTTTCTAAATTCATGCCGTGTCTACATGGATTGGGATCTCGACTATGTTAATCGTCCTGGTTTGGGTTGGATGTCTTAGGTCTATATTTACAATACAAACCCTATAAATATAAATTGAAAAAGTTCCTAATTCCCGAAGTCACAGAAGAGGAAGAAGAAAGGGGAGAAACAAAAAGAATGTAAGGTTTGTATATTTCAAAGTTTTATTTTTCTAAACAACGTTCATAGCATGATGAATTCTAAAGCGCACCTACGTATATTTTGATAATGGCTAATTTAAAAAATATTTTGTTTTTCTAATTTTTTATCACAGTACTTGTGCAGTGCGCTGGGAGAACAAAGCGCACCAGTGCACTATTCCACATAGGGTGCACCGACAACATTTATTTTTTTTACTTTACGCAATGGCCGACATGGATTGGGATCAGACTATGCAGGTCCTCCTGTTGGTTGGATGTCTTAGGCTTATGTTTAGCAATACAAACCCTATAAATATAAATTGAAAATTCCTAATTCTGAAATCAAATAAAGTGGGAGAAGAAAGGGCAGAAACAAAAAGAACGTAGGGTTTGTTTCTAAAATTGTTTTTTTTTCAAAATAACACGTTTGTGGTGCGCAATAATGTAATAGTGCACCAGTGCCATATGTTACATATGGTGCACTAATAAAAACATATTTTATTCTTTTATTTTTTATCACTGTAATTTCGCAGTGCACTGCTATAACTGAGCGCACCGGTGTGCTATGTTACGCAGGACGCACCGACGAAAAAAAATCTGTATTTTTTTAAGGTTGACACAAGGGCCAACATGGATTGGGATCCGATTATGCAAGTCCTTATGTTGGTTGAATTTCTTATGAATATACAAACCCTATAAATCTAAATTGAAAAGAAAGAGGGAGAAGAAAGGGCAGAAACATAAAGAATCTAGGGTTTTGTTTGTAAAAATGGATTTATTTTTTATTTTTGTTTATGAAAACTGCATAAAAGGTAAAAAAAACTGCAGAAAAAAAAAAAAAAAAAAAAAAAAAAGTAAAAAAAAAACTTTGATTTTGTTATTTTACTTCATAAAAAAACTACAGAAAAAGTTTAAAAAAAAAATAGACTTAGATTTCTCATTTTACTGCAGAAAAAAGTACGAAAAACAATAAACTTACTCACATCATTTGAAATTCTATGGTACAGTGTTTGACTAACCAGAGGTTTGGAATTTTGATTGTCTAAATACTTCTGTTCGAATGTATTTCCCTACTCCATAGTGCTCTCGTGCTCTGTTTTTTCTAGGTACGTATCCTACAAATCTCTGGCTGAAAATTTTGAAAAATAGTGAAATAATGAAAAGTGTTTAGTATTTAAAGAAATGTTTTATGAAATTAGATTTTTCGAAAATATTTTGCTGCCTATTTTTCAATTTACCTCTTTTTTTCTCACTTAAAGAAAATAGGGTTGCGCTTCTTTTATTTTCAGTTATTCATTTACCGGTGCGTCCTTTAATTTAACCGCATTGGCGCATCATGTTATAAAACAGCACTGGTGCGCAAAATTAAAAAAAAACTCAATAGTGCGGTTATCTGTACATTATGCACCGAACGACATTTAAGTTTGTGTACCAAAATTTATTGTTATTTTGCTCAAATGTAGGGAGAAAATTATCATATATTATATGGAATGGAAAATTCTTCAAAATCCAACTCGTTCCATAATATTTCTCAAAGTCCATCACTGAGTTCTCCCTATCCATGTCGAGACGTAATATTTACTTCAGTTTTGTTTTATTTTTTCACTATCTAATTGAATTTATATATGTTTTTTATCCATGCGGTCAATCACGCACAACTTAATCAAATTTATAATGTATACAAATTTGCAGGTTCATGCAGATTCAACATCAAGTTTAGATGCACAAAATATTCAAACTGATCCAAAACGTCGGAAGTTCTTATCAGGAGCTGCATACCTCAAGGCGCATTTGGTAGATGAAAATGGACAACCACTCCACCCTTCCAATTGTAACAATATTTCATCTTCTAGCCACAATCCCGGGACAACGATGGTAATTATAATCATAATTGTTTGGTATATATATTTATTAATATGTATTTCAACGTCAAACCAATTTTTAATCATGGAATATTGTCAATGTGGTTACTAATTGATAACCTATATTTTGTACTAATCATGTTCAATTTTTTTTTTAATTATTAGGATTCTAGTGATGATGAATGACCTACCTACCATCTTCCGTTGCACCCCACGACAATTTCAAATCGAGAGAAGACTGAATTAAGAGAAAAAATGGGAGAGGAACGATACCAAGAATGGTTGAATCAACCATCGATTCAATTCCCGCTACGTCCAGATTCACCAATTAGGAATGACTACAATAATAGTAGTTCTTCACAAGCTGGAAATGGAGGCAATAAAATAGAGGTTAGTATGGATGATTAATTAAGGGATACGACAGCCATGGAGACAATGTTGTTAGATGCATTCCAAAATGATGATCAGCTAGGGGATGATGCTCATATCGCTGACACCTTTTTCGAAAGCCTTAAATTTGCTTCCACCACCCCTCTCTTTGGACTTGGCGGTAAGTTAAAGTCTACCCAGTTGGGGACAACAATGTTACTGCACAACTTGAAAGGAAATTTTGGCTTATCGAATTGATGTTTCTCGGATTTTTTGAGGTAAGTTACCATAAATTACTCCCCTTATATAAATTTGAAATATAATCAGTACACTGCAATGAACATTAAAAATGTTAAATTTTATGAACACTAATAATTATATCAAAATTAATGTACATTTAATATTAATATATTTTTCCATGATCGCCAACTACAGGTTATTCAAAGATAAGGTTCTTCCGAGTGATAATGTCCTGCCCGATAGCTGCGAAGAGGCAAAGAAATTGTTGAAAATGTTGGGTGTTGAGTACATATCATATCATGCATGTCCAAATGATTGTATTCTATATAGAGGAGAATATGAAGACAAAGAGATGTGTCTGAAATGTGGGCATGATAGGTATGATAAATCAAAAAAGAAGGGTAAATCACGTACTGGTCCTCCTTTTAAGATATTTAGGCACATGCTTATAATCCAAAGGATTCAAAGGCTCTTTCGTTGCAAAGGATTAGCTATGTTTCAGGGATGGAATGCCTCACACAGAAGTGAGTTGGGAGTTATACGAATCCCAACTGATTCAATAGCCATGAAGCATATAGAGGATACATGGCCCGAAAAATTCAAGAATGAAGTATGAAGTCTATGACTCAGCACAACCATGGATGGCATCAACCCATATTCCCTCCAAAACACCAACTATTCTATTTGGCCTGTGGTAGTGATAAATAACAATATCTACCCATGGTTGTCCGTGAAGAATGAACATCTTATGTTGGCTCTCATAGTTCCCCGTATAAGACAAGTGAAGAATATGGATGTCTACTTACAACCACTAGTAGATGAATTGAAGGAATTATGGGATGGGATAAATGTATACGATGTATCAGAACCCATCGCAACAGAGAGGAGTTTTATGTTGTATGGCATATGTGCTTACATGAGACATGATTATCCAAGCTTAGGAGTTTGCTCTGGTAAATTATATGTTTAATTTATTGATTTGTTTATATATAATGTAACAATATTCTTTCACATATTAGTTAATTAATTCGTTGTAATAATATTTGTTCTGATCTTCATGATATTCTTTAACGTGCCATGCATATTAATTAATGTATACAAATATAATCTCGCAGATCTTGTAACAAAAGGGTATTTTGGACGTAAATGTTGTGGACCTTCTTTGAAAGCTAGATGGTCCAAGGACCTCCAAAAGCCAGTGTATGATTGCTCCAGGATATTCCTACCAGAACAACACCCTTACAGAAGAGCAGCATCCGCTTTCAATGGTAAATGAGAGAGAACCCAAAGGCCTCCAATAATGGCACTAGCTGAATGGCTTAGAGCATATGAGAGAGAGAAGGAGAAGGAGTTCATAGAAATGTTCGATTCAAATGGGGAGCCTAAGTTCGATGATCTAGATTTCTTCAACACCTATGTTGAGAAATTTCCCATTGGGATGAAAAGGAAATCTATCTTTTATGACCTCCCATATTGGGAGCATCTTAAGATTGCCCACTTATTAGATCCCATGCATATATTTAAAGATGTTTCATCTTCTTTATGGAGGCATATATCATCGAAACAAAGTGACACATTGGCGGTTAGGAAAGATCTTATTACTTCAAAAACTAAAAATAAATATTGGCCAAGACGATTAGAAAGTATGGGATCAGAGGCAGGCACTGGTCCCTCTAATTCATGGTTTTTCAAAGAAGGTGATGTCCCATGGATTTAAAAAAAAGATGATATATCTTTGGCAAAGGAAGTTATAATGGATGTGAGGGTGCCAACTTCATATGGGTCCTCACTACAGCGCTACTTCACCGTCGATGACCATTTTTCTGGGTTGAAATCGCATGAAAATTTGAATCTTCTAAGAGTATGTATAATTTCAAAAGCATGATTTTATTATTTGTTATATTAATAAATTTTATCCCATGCAGTGATCATAAAACATAACTATTTTTGTATATTATTGCAGGTTTTTATAACTTTGCAGTGTCATTATCCTTTGTTTGTGCATGGGTGTGTGTAACATGAATTCCCTCATGACCTAGGACGTGCCATATCTAAAATATCTACATTTGTATGTTGGATCACGTCAAAGGAGATTCATGTGGCTAGCATTCCACGATGGCGTCAAGAGATAGTTGAGATTGTTTGTATGTTTGAGAAGGAACTGCCGATGAGTTTCATGGACTTACAGGTTCATCTTCTAATCCACCTGGTAGATGAGGTTGAATTAGTTGGGGTTGTTTCTTGTCGTTGGATGTTCTTCTTAGAGAGGTACATGAAGAAACTGAAAGGTTTTGTTCGACAAAGGGAAAAACCCGAGGGGTCTATGGCAGAGGGGTACATATCGTATGAGTCTTTCTACTATGCTAGTGAGTACATCAAGCAGATCGACAACAGACCAGGTGCGGTGATTTGGGACGATCAAATGGATGAAGACAAAAGAGAAGGAGAGTTGCTCCAAATGAGTGGAAAAAAGCGCTTGATAAAGAGTAAGCGACTTATAATTTTTCAAATTTACAAAAAGTAATTAATATTCATGTTGAACTTTGATATAATATATATTTTGATCTCTAAGTACTATAGAATGTTGGTTTGATTTCATCAGCGAATGCAGAAATTGAAGCAATCAATAAATTCATTCTTTACAATTCTGAAGCGACACAACCGTGGGTCGCATTGTATGAACAAAACAGGATGAAATGGGATAGTGACAGGAAAGAATTCAGACGGTTGAATGGTAGAAGTGTGCCTTATCCCGATCATTTAAAAGAAAATATGCCAAAAATATGCCCCAATAGTTGGGCTGCTGACCAAGTCAGAGAGAAATATGGTGCTACCGGTCGTTACCCGCGTGCCGAAGAGGATGCACTAAACATAGGGATTGGGTGCAACAACTCGGTAATAATATTTTTAATTTATATGTAAATTTGAAACTTATATTAAGACATCTACATTTCATATTTTAACTACTGTTGGATTATTATTTATAAGACACATGACACTATGATTTTTTTAACTTTTTTATAATAGGTGCATTTGTTCCCATCTATGTGGGCATATGGACACCATTTTCGCATAGAAAATGCCGATGCTGGAAACATCACACAAGACTGTGGAGTGGAAGTCGAGTTCGATCAATCTAGTCGATCTAGCCACCGTGATCAAAACCTAGTACGAGGGACGTTAGGTTACGTCAGAAAGATACAAGAGATCATTGAAGTGGATTTTTCTTCTTTCCAATGTGTTATTTTTAGGTGCAAGTGGTGGGACACCTTTGATCTGAATAATGTAAAGGAAGATCACGATAGTAGGCTGATATGTATCAACTCTAGAAATATGTGGGATGAAGCTAAGGAGCCCTATGTTTTCCCTAAACACTGCAACCAGGTGTTTTTTTACCCAGATGTGTTGGATAGGGATTGGTGGTTTGTATTGACACATGACCCTAGATCAAAACATATTTTTTAGAACAATAGTGTTATCATGCCATGTGGGCTAGAAGATAATGTGGGTGATCATGAGAACCGAGAGTGATATGGTACATGTGTTATTTCATCAATATTTATACTTTTTAAGATGGGTTTTTCGAAATATTAATATAATATGTATTTTGAATTAATTGGTAATTTGCATTGTGTTAATGTTAAAATCAATAATTCACTTGATAATTTGGTATTATGTTGATCTCAAAAACAATGGCGTATTGTATAAATTAATTCTTTTTTCTGTATCTAAGATCATAATAAAATAATTATAATTCTAAAGTACAGGAATTTATTTGCATTATTTTCTAAACTTTATTATGTTACAATAAATCATATTATTCTAGATTTATTATTTTACAATTATTTAAAATTTACAAATTTACAAATTTACAAATTTTAATAAATTCATTTCACATTAATACAATTAAAATTTTACAAATATTTTACATACAATTACAATTATAATTACAATTACAATTATAATTATAATTTTACAATTTCACGTACAATTACAATTACAATTACAATTTTAGAATTTTACATATATACAATTACAATTTTACAATTTTATAATTTTAAAAATTACAATTACAATTACAATTTTAGAAATTCACATATATACCATTACAATTACAATTTTAGAATTTTAAATACAATTAGAAATACAAATATTACAAATTTACAATATCATGATCATTTGGTATTAAATTAATTAATAAACATTACGTTCATGATAACCATCGTACAAACATCATATTTGACTAAAAAACAAATTCAAAATTGGTAACTGCATCACCGTGATCATGATCATCTAACAAAACACAATTAACATTATATATTAATATCATTAGTACAACACAAACATCAAATATACATCTCATGCTATCACATACACATCTATCTTCAAGCTGCACATTAAATGAACATATCTAACACGACCTAACAACATAAACATCATGATGATCACCAACATGTAAATTAAGTACAACTACAACATGAACATAAAATACATGTACCATATATATATATATATATATATATATATATATATATATATATAATTGAATAATGTTAAAAATATACAACTGTAATATAAATGTCATGGATCAACTCGTGGTAGTACAACGTCAATATATGTACTAGTGGCCGATGGTCCAGCCTCATCTCCATGATGACTGCTAGTAGATGCTAGTGGAGGCTCATGGAAATCTAGCGTGGTGCGAGGCTGTGAACGATCATGAGATGATGGTACGCTGCGCATCCCAGACTATCCATCATGTTATGTGTCTCGATCGTAATGTGCAACAGTCCTTGTTAGTCACGTAAAATTTGTCGTAACTCCTACGACATGTCGCATCAGGTTGTACATGTCATGCGACATGCCTCTCTACATCCGTAATAACCTATCATCAGCCTCTATGTCTCTAAAATCAGCGGGCCTGATGCCCGCCTCAACAATCAATGCAATGAGTTGGTCGCCCAACTCCATCCTGTATCTAGCATCACTAAGACGTCGACCGTACACCGGCACAGTAGCAGGAGCAGGTCTTTGATCTGCACCGGACTCCTGATGATCCTCGGCAATATCTAGCATGCCCTCATCCTCATTAGGATCTACAGTTGGATAAGGTGGTGGTGGCGGCATCTCCTTGCCCTCAAAAGAGCTAATGTCTGCAAAATATATACAAGTACACAACAATAATTAGAGGATTTTATTACACAATTTAATAAAAACATGTTAAAGAACATGTTAGAAGAAATTTAAATAAAACAATAATATTACCTCTATCATCTGACGACTCATTAGCTATGAAGAGGATTTTGGCACACCCTCGCCAATCCAACCCCACATAAGTACAGGGGACCACAATGAAGGGATGCTCATCAACACTGGCTAGCAACTCTAGTGCATCATCTGATAACCTCGCTGGAAAAAGAGTCTCCTCCCTCTTGGGCATCATCTGCCCCCACATGTGCATACATGTCTCAGTAATCGGCCTACAAGGCTGCCAAAGAAAATAAGGCCTCATCTCTGGAAACCTCTCAAAAGATAAACAAAAAATCTCTAAAGAAAAAGGGAAGTTGACCCTCCCTTGTGCATGAGCATGAAATCTATCTAATGTTGTATAGAACTGCCACAAAAAAGGCAGCCCACATGACAAGTGGTGGCTACTATAGTAAAGAATCAACATAATATAAAAGATGGCAACTAATGCATTGCCCTTCACTGGCATTGTGAAAAACGGTCGAAATGATAAGTGAGATACACTAGACCTCCTCACGACCAAACACACCAATACATAACTGCCCTCCAGCGACCTGAAACTCTGTAGGAGATACTAAATTTCCTCCAATGTATCTCTCGGAGTAAACTAAATGAATCTCTACCACATAGCCAGCTGGAACCTTGGGGAACAATGGAAAATACACCCCTCTCCTCGTTGGCCCTGTAATAAGATATACATCCTCCTAAGTGGGTGTGTACCACTGGTTGATACCAACCCAAAAGCCTGTTGCTGGACATTCCAACTTTGGATAAGATGTCTCAAAAACAATCTATGGGACTTTAGGGAAGTAGCCTCCTCATAGAACTTGAGGAGGCCTACCTGCCTAAGGAGCCCCTACGTCGCTGCTGTAGTAGGGCAAAGGTATGCATCTCTCTCCCTCTCTCTTGCCTCCCACAGGTGAACCACGTTATACTGTTCCACCTGTTATTGTTGTTGTTGCCCAGCATCTCTCCTTTCACGTCTCTGAATAATTGACATATTAAACACAATTTTTTTATTAAATAACACATGTATTTACAAATATACGTATATATTTATTTTTTGGAAAATAAATAAAACAAGATTCATTGTGCCAAAAACACAGTCACGCACTGGTCCCGGTGCGTCTCTCCATAGAGTGCACCGAATATGTTGCACCTCATGATATCCACTGCACCGAAATCAGTGCTTCAGAAAATGATTTTAGTGCACCGTTCACTACGTGTGGTGTCAAGAGGCTCGTGCGCTAACTTCACTATCTGCCTGGGGCTTATAACTAAGTCAGCACACCACCCTCCTACCACCGTACATAGTTGTCGGTGCGGCATTTTAAGAGGCCGCACCGTTGACCTAGGCCAAATATGGTAAGGCGTGAGCTGACAAAAATAGCTAGCTCGGGCCTGTTAACTCAGTCAACGCACTACATCACCTTAATTAAACTAGGTCAACGATGCGGCCAGGTAGCCGACCGCACCACTCTTTTTCAAGAAATTTAAATAATACGGTGCACTTTTGGTATCCGCCCCGGAATCGGTGTGGATACCCTTATCACCAGTTTAGCCCGAACCGTTGACAATGTCGAATTGTATTTTTGATTTGTTGAAAACATTACCCGCCCTGGCGCAGAGAATTCTGTCAACACACCGAGTTACCGCGAAATACCATTGTCAACGGTGCGGCCTTGTAACCGACTGCACCACACTTTTAAATTTTTTTAAATTAACACGGTGCACCGCACGGTTCGCGCCGAATCGGCTATGGATACCGCTGAAGACTGAAAAGGTATGAGCAGAATGAGGAAGCACCGCAAACCTGCGAGCCGAATCGCTTGAGCGCACCGCGCGAAATTTATTAAATATCTTTTTTTTAATGCTTAACTTTAAGGTTTTTTCAAATTCTAATTTGCTAAAAGGTTTAATTATGGAAAAAAAATAAAAATACCTGTACATTTACCCATCGAGGAGGCATATTGGCTGTACAATTTGCAAAATAAAATTTGTACATTCTTTTATAAAATTTGGTGGCAATGCACAACGGCAGTGTGTGCAATAAGTGCAATGGGAGGACAGATGTCAGCGCAGCTCAAACAAGGATAACTTGCATCGGTGCTTGAGAGCTCTGTAGCACTGACAAAAGTGAAAAATGTGGTTTTTTGGCCATAATTTTTTTTTATTATTTAAGCCTGTTCCGGTGCGCGTGGTTTTTATTGGCGTACCGGTGAATTTGCACTACGCCACCCTGGGTGGTCTCTATTTTCGTGCGCATTTAGAAGGCACTGGGGCGGTGTAGTAGTAACGCATCGGTGCTCTACAGTAATAAGAAGCACTGAGCACATTGTCTGGTGAACAAATGATTTGTGCAGTTTTTTTGTCGTAATTTTGTTTTTTTTAACCCTTTTCCGGTGCGCAGCATTAATGGGGCTCTGGGCATTTTCGTCATTCCGCACCGGGAAGTTTCTGTTCTATGCGCTTTTTATGAGACACCGGGGCGGCTCAGAAATAACGCACTGGTGCTCTACAGCAATAAGATGCACCGGGAATGTTGTTCGGTGAACCAATGATTTGTGCGGTTTTTTGGGCGTAATTTTCTTTTTTTTAAACCCTTTTTTGGTGTGCGGAATTTATGGGGCCCCGGTGTGTTTCACTCATTCCGCCCCAGTAGTTTCTATTCCACGCGCTTTCTATGAGACACCGGTGCTGACGAGTTGACACACATCGGTGTTGTTCCTTAATAAAAGGCATCAAGCGGGTGTGTATGGAACGCACAGTTTCTGGTGTCCCAATGTTATATGCGGTTTTTTTGTTGTAATTTTTTATACTTAACCATCGATAGGTGCACACGTTTTATGGATGCCCTGGTGCATTGTTTTTATTCCACTCCGAGCAATATCTGTTTTCGCGCACGTTTTCAGAAGCATCAGTGCGGTAGACATGTAAGAAACCTGTGTTGTACAGGAATATGACGCACCGGGAGAGGGTGTTACGAGTCCATGGTTCCCAGTGTGCCTATGTTTTGTGCGGTTTTTTTGCCGTAATTTTTTATTTATTTAACCCTATGCTGGTGCGCTAGGATTTAAGGGCAACCCAGTTTGTTGGCGACCGGGTGTGTTTAAGGGCGACCTAGACGGTGTCAGTTTTTGCACGTTTTTTATGAGGCTTTGGTGCGGAAGTTATGTAAAGTACCAGTACTCTACAGAATTACAACGCACTGGGCTAGTGTGTACGGAGCGCACGGTGTCCGATGTGCCAATTTTTTAACCACACCGGTGTTATGTCGTCTTGAACGCACCGGTGTGTTTTGCAATGATAAGAGCACTGAACGAAATACATCCGCAAAAACCTTCACCAGCCAACCTCCTCTAGGAACCTCCGCTAGAAACAAATGTCAAGGGATTTTTATAAGGGGTTCCTCGAAAACATCTACTAGAGGGTATTTTCCTTGTAATGTTACTTTGCTCTCATACTCTTTTAGAGACTTGATTTTTCTCAAAAATAAAAAAGCAAAATTATTGCTAGAATTAATCAATCTCTTTGTTTAGTTGGCACTTATAAGAAATATTTCTGACTTTCCTTTGTGCACATTTATGGTAAAATATTTCCTATCCTTGATGAGGTGGTACCATTTGTCTCTTCATATAATTATTTCATCATGTATATACATATAGGAACCTTCAAATACCACTCTTCATACATCAAGTGGAACTACATCAAGTTATACTTCATGAATAAGATCAACACTAATAGAAAATTGATTTTTTCACTATTTGCCTACATTTATTTATGCATCCTTAATTTACCTATCTCAATGGATATGGGCTTGAGTGATAACAAATCTCTGATACCAATTTTTAGATTACTTTTGCTGTGATGAGATTCACCTATATGCTTATTTGAACTGAGCATCAATTTTTATCTTCTTGATCTATATATTTATATGGAATACTTTGGCCATTCTCTTCTCTTCTTGTTTTTGAAGCATAGTCAAATGCACCCCATTCTACACCAATGCACAAGCAATTTTCTCATTGATATCCAAGCTTATTTCCACCTAATTACTCTAACCTATGGCTATGATATTTTTCTTCTTCCCATCCTTCTTTTTGTTCTTTGAGTTGACTTCCGATATGCATTTTCCATCACTTCTCTTCTATATGTCCATTAATGTTACAATGGTTATATTAGTTATTGTGATCTTTGCACTGGTGTTCTGTGACTATTTTCCTCTTATCCTTCCCCCTTTTCATTTTTTTCCCTACTTTGGAAGCTTCTTAGTGTTCCTTCTACTTTGAATCACTTGATTTCCTTTTCTTCTCTCTTATGTTTTCTATGTTGCTTCTACAAAAGCCCGTCCACAATTCGAGGTTTGAACAACATCACTTGCTCTCGCAGATGTTTTTGTAGAGTTATCATATACTTGATGAGTAAATCCCATTTCTTGGGAGATATACCCTATATTATTTCCATATTTTTTTATTCTATGTTCTAGTCATATACACTTTTCTATTGTCTCTTCCTAAAGTAATGTCACTAAATCAACTTTTTCTCTAGATACCTAAGAGGGTAGAGCTAAGGATTTATAACAATTTTTAAATTCTCCCAATTAGTTACGAGAGGATTCCCTCCATCCTTTAGGTTCCCATATGGATTTCCCAATAGGACAAACCATGATAGCTTCAAATGGATGGAATTTTTGTTAGTTCTTCCTCTATGTGATGAACAGTACTGGAATAAATTTCTAACTATTGAAAATAGTGATTTAATTTCAACGCATCACTATCACATTAATATTGCTTGATGTCAACCTTCACTTATAGACTCTAAAGTTGGAATGGCATTGAAGCTCAAGTACAATTTCTATAACTCGTTATGACAAATGAGTTTGGCAATAATATCAATTTCTCTCTTTAATACACCCATCCTCCACCCCTTTCCTGAGGCACGCTAGTGATAAGGTCGTTAATCCTATAAGGATGTTAGGACACAATGGAGGTGGATACTAATTTATTGCTTCTTTTGTTTTCCAAATATATTCATCATTGGTTCCTTGGATTTTTTTACTTCTTAGGACAAATAATGCTTTGTAGACCCTGTATGGTTTGATTTTTGGTGTGAAAAGGGGTTACTCACTTCATGTTTGGCTATATATGTGAATTTTTAATGGACTTCCTCCAATTTGGAGTTTTTGTGGTTCTTCCTTTGGATTTAAACTTGAGTTCTTTTCCATGATTGTGTCTAGCATGGAGAGACACAGTCATTTTAGTAGATACATTTTGTCTGAAATTTGATGTGTTAGGTTGAGAGAAATTTGGATGGTTCTTCCTTGAGGCTCTAGTATTCACTATTTTCCATGATTGTGTTTGACATGGAACAACACAAACATTCCAATCAATGCATTAAATGCAAAATTTATAACTTGAATTGGGTTTAGATGGGTGTTTTCGAAATAGAGGATGTTTAGGTAGCATTCACTCATTTCAACAACAAGAAGAGGGCATTCCATCTTTATTTTAGGAGACTCAAAAATGTTGAACCAGTAGCAAAGTAGTTTTTCAAACCAAGGAAATTGAAAAATTGTTCTTAACATGCTTTCCAAAGTAATTCTAACTATTGCTAGAAGTTCTGAGTGCCTTACTTTACCTTACTTCATTCCATGTTTCTTCTAGCACATTTGACGCAACTATCAAAATTTAGGTACAATTCCAGACGTTTATGGAAATATGGTATATGAAAATAAAATATTGGAGATCAATTATAAATATCATGCAACATACCCTTAGTTCTCATATTATCCATTAAGCTCGAAATTCTCTATATCTTATAAAGTGATTTTCTTTTTGAATTAATTTATTAAACTCCATGCACCTAAATCTTTTATCTCATATTATCCATTAAGCTCGAGATTATCTATATTTTATAAAGTGATTTTCTTTTTGAAATAATTTATTAAACTGGATGCACCTAAATCTTTTAGTTTTTAGCCAAGTAATTTTCTTTTTAAATTAATTTATTGAACTCCATGCAGCTAAATCTTTTAGTTTTTAGTTTTGTTCACAAGTTTATAAAACCTTCCTAATTTATAAGTAAATTTTTTTTAATTTTAAATATCTTTAAATAATAATTTGTATAAATTAGTTTTATAATACCATCAAAACCTTAATATAAATAAAATAACAAATTTAATCCAAATATCTAAGTTCTTCTAAATACTTCTTCCAAAATTTATAAATAAAAGACATTTTTAAAACAATACTTACAATTCACGCTTCAGATATTTACAACCTTTCTTTGCACTTTTATTGCAAAAACATATCCACAGTTTCTAACTCTTCCCACGTTTCTCATCCAAAGATAGAGAATCCAACACTATTGAGGACTTTCTAAGACTTTCTAATTACCTCCTCCAAAGGTGTACTGCAAGAGTTACAAACACCACTTCGTAGCAAATAGTCCCAATACTGTACACGCTGGATATACATCTCACAGACACGGCTCACGAGCATCCTCTATATATATACACACACCTCACAACTTTAACTACAAGTATTCCTCATAGCTCCGACACCACAATAAATATATTTATAGCGCATATATGTAATGTGTGGGTATATATAATATTCAAGGGCACTTGAGTCTGTTGCCGTGCGTTCTCATGGTGGCATAACAAGGACAAACATTCGCGTTTCCAGATGTACCCGGAGGAACGCAACTGCACCTGGCGCAGCATGTACCGCAAGCTCTTAAACACATCTTATGGCGGGATGACTTTTGGCATCTTACTCCACAGGCTGCATTACAATCTGTATGGTAATGCAAACAACCAAGAAGAGTAAGTGATGCCCAAGAACATGTTTAAATCAACACAAAAAATATGCTGAAGATCATTGAAAAGTTAAAACACCAAACATATGATCTGTGATATAAGACTTAATTCACAAGAAAAAAGTGATGACAAATATGACAATATATATACATGTAACACAGTTATAACAGCGATAATTAACATGTCAGTTGAGATTATCCTGTGATTGGGAGAAAGTAATGGAACTGTATCCATCCAGGAGAAACTTTAATCGAGTAAAAAAAATGATATATGTATTTAAAAAACAACAATAAAAAGATTATCTATATTTAATAAAAAAAACAACATTTCACATGAAAATAAAATATAAAACAAATCAGCGTATCAGTGCCCACCAACAACAATTTACTTGAAAAGTAAGATGACAATATCAGCAACACCAAATAATAAAACCAATTATGACTGAGAGAACATACCTATACCCATCCCATCTCCTTGCAGCTGGAGTAAAAGAAAAAGGGAGTCCAATGTGATTAATTCGATCCATATAAAATTGAGCCTTTATAAGCCTATTCATGAATATAACTCATCTGAATGAATCATGGCCATGTAGAAATTTCAACTTAAATGTACTATTACTAACCTGTGCTGTTGAAGCTCCACTCTCTCCACCTTCCACATATATCTGTTCCATCATTCAATCAACAATTAAGTACTAATAACATCCCTTCCCACTATAGAGTATTAGAATCAAAGAGTTGCATCAGTAAAGCTTTAAACGCAAATGAACATTAAAAAAAAAACTGGTTACCTGAAGAAGAAGCATCATCACAAAATATAAGACCAACAACCTGCCTGCGGAAGCCATGTGAACAGAACTTGCCACCCAATTGCAATAAATACAAAATGAAGAATACCTATAAAATATATAGTATTCAGTCACAGAACAATACATAATATGTATCTTCTTTTCTTTCTGTATGCAATGCAATGTAGACGATACTGTCAATTTATAGGGAGAAGAAGAACGATGAATATTAACATCATCCCCCTTCGTTAATACCGTGGGTGAATGATAAAATCATAGGTCTATCTCCGTGAATAATGCGGTTGAATGAAGAAATGATAAATCTCTCTCTGATACTGTGGGCAAGCCGGTAAATGACACACCTCACCGACTAGGCCTGGCCTTCTGGCACTTACAGTTTATTAATTAAAATAATAAACTCCCTACAGTAGTCATATGGAACAAGAAATACAGCAAATTAAGTGTAGATTTATTTCCTGATGCTGCCCACTTGCTATTATTATATCTCAAAAGCAGCTTCGATTTTTCATTAATGATCTGTCGAGGCAATTGTGAGGGATGTCACTTCCATGTACTCCCTTAGATACACTTGCGATTTTATTATTTCAAATCGATACAGAAAACCCCGTGGATTATTATATGCAGCCTAGCATCATCGCACGTCCACGTCAATGTTAATGTCTTTACAGATTGTCCAAGTTTGAAAACATTGAATGTTGATTGGTGAAGGTAACTTTGGAGTATTGTTTCGGGCAAATGGAATCACAATGACTGATTATTCAACTAAAAAACCAAAAAAATTACATAGCATATAACAATGAACTACAACCTTTTCTAACTGCTACTTAGTAGTAAGAACAATTACAAATTACAATTTATATGTTTCTAATTAAATCCCTGTTAAATGTTCACCATTTCAACTTAAAAAAGACTCCAGTAAAAACTCCATATAAAAGGTAAACAATAACCTTACAAAAACACTCCGTTCGAAACTCCATATAACGGGTAAACTATAACCTTATTATATTTATTCAACATCTAATAACTAAATTACAGCCTTCTTTTAACTGCTACGTTCAAAGGAGCAGTAACAACAAATACAGATACCAACTCACACAAATATAGAATACTTTGTCCAAACAGAATACGCATTTACTGGCCAAGGCTCAAGTATATGGACCACACATACGTAACCCAAAATAGCAGTAACAACTATAAGAGATACCAGTTTATACTGTATTCACTGAATATGCATCCACGAGGCAAGGCTTTCAACCGCCATTATTTTCCAGAGACTTGACAGCGCTGTAAGTATATTTATAGAGCAAATACACTAATGTGGAGCGTATATATTATATCCACCACACTTTTAACCGCCATTATTTACCAAAACCTGACAATACTATAAGTATATTTATAGAGGATATACACTAATGTGTAGTGTATACATTATATTCAAGGACACTTAAGTCTGCCGCCATGCGTTCTCATGTTGGCATAGCATGGGCATGTATCCTCGTTTCCAGATGTACCAGGAGGAACACAATTGCACCGCGCACAGCATGTACCGCAAGCTCTCAAACACATTTTATGGCGGGATGCTTTTGCGCATCTTGTTTCACAAGCTGCATTGCAATCTGCAACAAGACAGCGAAACAAACAAGAACACCAATTGATGCCAAAGGAAAGTTAAATTCACGAAAGCAAGAGACGCAGCAACAAAGAAATGATGGTAAAAAATAAACCTTCAATTAACAAGAAAAAACTACAACATCAAATGAAAACATACAAGCAGCACAGCAATACCAATCCATGAAAAGAGACCGAGCTGTTCTACAAATCATCAGACTAGATACTAGACAGGACGATTCTGGGAGGAATCGCAGGTGTGTTTGTATACAAAGCGGAAAATGGTTGTAGGAGGGGCATGGCTCGGTAAGTTGAACAAAACTTTCACATACACAACAGTTTTTCCGGGTTTGTTCTCTAGCATAATATAAGCTACCTGCGTTTTTTTCAAGCCGTAGCAAGGATAGTATCAATCGGTGTTTTTTTTATAGTTGTTATGGGTCACCTCAAGCATGTTCGCAATATGGGAGTTGTGGGGTGGTTTTAGATTACAGCAATTCGTTTTTTTTTTTTGTTGTTGCTTGCTTTTGTCAAGGTATCCGAGCCACCGGATAGGAGTTCCGCCGCCTGTTGAGGATTGAGTTCAAAACTTTCCCGTCATAGTTATCTTTGATTGCTTTCTTGAATATGTGTTCAGAAAGCGGCAAGCAATCCCTTTGAATTCCTAACCGCACCTGTGCGGGGAACGACGTTTTAGAACTCCGGAAAGCATCTGGTTCCAGATTCATTCCTCCGCAGAAGTTGCCTTGCAGATACCATACATTTCCGCCCCCTATTCTGTTGGAACTTTTGATTATTCCTGAACAACTTAGAGGAAAAATCTCTCTTCTAACATAGCGATAGCAATAAAACTGTATGCACAGTGATGGAAGAAAAACTCCATTTCATGTTTGGACTGTTACCAAACAATATTTTTCCCTTGAGAACTAAAATTCTGGATTACAAAACACAATTGCACCTGAAAAACTCTATTTCATTTAAAAACTTGGACTGTTACAAAACAATATTTTCCCCCTAAGAACTAAAGTTCTGGATTACAAAACACAATTGCACAACGCACTTCAAACTCTGCTTCACAGTCTTCTTTGCATACACGCTTTAGAGAGTCTTTTTCTATCTCCAGGCACACACTGTTTTACACATAGTCATTACACTCTACTCACTCTGTCTTTCACATATGTTTATATATATTGTGAACATTCATGTTTACAATATATATTATATAACATTTATCCTAAGTTTAAATTAAGATAGGTCAGGGGTGTATAAAAGAAACATAAAACATTTAATCCAAGGTTTTAAACCTTATTACATTTCACGGACTTCAAATCAAAATGCAAACCATTTCAATAAACCATGCGACATGGTTTCGATAAGCCTCCTTGCTCACTATGCATTAGAGTTTTGCGATAAGCTGCTATTGGTCGGAGGGTGTTGAGCTCGCGGAGGTGGGCCAACACTTATCGCAAGGTTTTGGAGTGCTAGTGATATAGGCACCAAACCATGCGATATGGTTTTGATTGGTCAAGAGCTGTCGAGGTGGTGAGGTGGTGGGGACACCTCATCGCGCAGGTTGAAGACTAATGATGTAGGCTCCCTCCTTTGCGATCGATGCGTGATTGGTTTTGGAGATGGAGATGTGGACTTGGAGGGGTCCACTGGGAGCTGCGTTGATTGTTTCAAACTCAAAACAAATGTGTGGGTTTTATGATAGTTGGTGGAGAGTTTTAATGGCGGTAGATGTAGGGATAAATGGAGCGCAGGTTGCGTGGTTTAGACGAGGGGTTTTAATATAGAACAAGACTATGACCTTTGAGAAAAAATTGGATCTGCAGGTATATTTAAACCCAGAATTGAATGCAAGATGGAGTGTAAAACATAACTGAAAACTGTTGTTGCTTCATCCTTCATTCTTTCAAATAAAAAATTGAAGTTTGTCCTCCTTGCCACAGATTGGCAGTTGGGCTTATTTCCAACACTCCCCCTTAAACAAAACTGTTGTTCCCCTACATACCCAAACATTTTCTTAGATAATTAAAACTTTTATGCTTCGATGGTTTTGTTAAAATATCAACAAATTGCTCTTTTGTTTTGAAATGCTTCAGAACAATTTCACCATTGTTCACTAATTCTCTCATGTAGTGATACTTTGCATCAATGTGTTTGGTTCTGTTATGAAACACTAAATTCTTGGATAAAGCTATAGCTGAGCTGTTATCAAAATAAATTGTTTTTCCTTTTATCTGTTGACACAAGATTCTCAACATTCTCCTCATCCATACTGCTTGACATGCTGCTGTTGTAGCTGCCACATACTCTGCCTCTACTGTTGATAAAGCCACAATTGGTTGTTTCTTAGAAGCCCATGAGATGGCTCTTGATCACATCTAGAAAACATATCTAGAGGTGCTTTTCGTGTCATCTATACTTCCAGCCAAAACACTGTCAGTATATCCAATCAATTCAAAATTTTCTGAAGTGGCTCTTTTTGCTGCTTGCCTAAATTTATATATATATAAAATAGGCGAATCCCCATGATACATAGGAAAAATGGAAGGCGATTTTATTAATAATATAATATGTATATATAATTTTTTGGCAAATCTCTCACGAGATTATATTATCCTGTAAAATCATGGCGAATCACCAGTAAAAATGGTGAATCACTACTACAAAATGGTGAATCGTTGTCTAGTGGAGTTCGGAGTGTTGGTTCCAATGAAGATATGGTAATTGAACTAGGAGTAGAAGGAAGAGAACCATCGAGACCAAGCATGGCACATGGTGACTCGTGAGGGAAGTAGTTCTCGTGTAGTTTGGAAAACACGTTCTTCTAGTTCTGCTAAGCGTAGTGTTGTTTGTCATGCTACTACTAGCATTGATATTGAGGTTGGAGAGGAGTTTGAGGAAAGGTAGCAGTGGTGGAGAATTACAAAGAGTACTCCATGATGGGCTCCATTTTTCCCTTTGGTATTTGTGCCTGCAAGACCTTCTATCCATTGAACCAGAAATGGGATTCAAGAAGAGAAGATAAGGGAAAACATGGAAAATTTGATAACTTATAGCAAGGACCTTATCTTATCCAATCTGCTATTGGAAACAATGAATTTTTTCTGCAAGAGTTGGATGGAACTGAGTACCTTAGAGGTCCTATCAATGGCAGGGTTCTCAAGCATTATTTTTGTTAACAGATATTTTGAGTTTCAAAGCTTTCTTGTTCATTGTATATATCACTGTTTATCAATTTGAAGAAGGAAAAATACAAAAAACAATAGAAAAAGAAAAAGAGGGCAGAAATAAAACAAGAAAGGTACAGCTCCATACCCAAGGCAAAGAAAGAAAAAATCTGAAAGTGTGCAAGCCTAAATGCCACTACCAAAGACAACACTACTATTTTAGTCATACAGCTCAATCATGAGATAGATTTAGATTTTCTGCTGATAGATTAGTGAAGAATATTTTCCAAACTGCTCAATCTTGGCTTCAGGGAAAATTTTAAGAACCCCCGTAAATTTATATATATAATAAATAGGCGAATCCCCATGATACATAGGAAAAATGGAAGGCAATTTTATTAATAATGTAATATGTATATATAATTTTTTGGCGAATCTCTCACGAGATTATATTATCCTGTAAAATCATGGCGAATCACCAGTACAAATGGCGAATCACTACTACAAAATGGTGAATCGTTGTCTAGTGGAGTTCGGGGTGTTGGTTCCGATGAAGATATGGTAATTGAACCAGAAGTAGAAGGAAGAGAACCACCGAGACCAAGCATGGCACATGGTGACTCGTGAGGGAAGTAGATCTCGTGTAGTTTGGAAAACGCGTTCTTCTAGTTCTGCTAAGCGTAGTGTTGTTTCTCATGCTACTACTAGCACTGATATTGAGGTTGGAGAGGAGTTTGAGGAAGCATGGAAGGTAGCAGTGGTGGAGAATTACAAAGAGTACCCCATGATGGGCTCCATTTTCCCTTTGGTATTTGTGCCTGCAAGACCTTCTATCCATTGAACCAACAATTAGCTGTTCAACCAACAATCAACTTGACTGAGTTGATTAGGTACGAGTAAAATTAGACTAATCTTAAAAACTATGCTTTGAACTATCCCATATTTATCACACTAATGCTACACAACATTGTGCATTTGCACCTAACTCTCAATAATTCTTTTCCAAGAAAAATCTATAATAAGAAAAATATTTTACTATATTCTAAAAGGTGAAGATGTCAAAATCATGCCACAAAGTGAAAGGAAATAAAATATCTTTCCTCAAACCACCAAATATATAAATAAAACCATAATGATTATAATAATAGAACTAGATCTATCGATCTATCGATCTATGCATGATATGAGAACCATAAGCATTCATGAGACTAATTTCAAACTCAACAAAATCCTCTAAACAAGCAACAAACAAACCACTAAAATTTTCAAAGATATCAAGGCTAGACATTAACACAATTTCATGTACTTGAATAAGCCCATTGTTGCTTAGCGTTAGACTTCTTAAATTATTTCTTTATCATTTAATACTAGGATACTATCTATGTGAAAA
>JAXQQM020088613.1:0-33765 GCA_034641835.2 Pinus albicaulis | reverse complement strand
GTTTTATAAAAACTTTTTCTACATAATTGATTAGTTAAGATTCATATGTCTTGACTGGATTTAAAGATAAAAATGCAAAAATGCTTAGTTAAGATTCATATGTCTTGTGAGTTGATCAAGAAAGTTTTCCACGCTAAAATGACGTCTTATTACGTCCCGAGTATTTCACTCTGTGGTTGTTTTTGTAACTATGGTTTTGAGCATTAGCTCCCCCAGGCAAGATGAAGGAGTTCGGTCAGATTCGCAAAGAAGACCTCCAGTGTTGGGAGGAACATGTCCCTTGAGAATCTCGCTACCATTCGACATGAACCCACAACCATTTTATTATTAAAAAACTATGAAATCAGAACGTAGCTTAAAAGATGGCGACGACCCTCAGATCTCATCGTTCCCTTTCCTTATAAGATGGAGAATATTCATTAGCGGTGAAATCTCCACCATTCATTTATTCAAAAATTAAAATCCTACAGCCCTTGTTCCTAAATAAATACACCTATCAGCTTCATCATAACAGTGTTTGAATTATAGAAACATCATTATAGAGAAAGTTAATTTTGCATGATTGACTACATTATGCCCTTCTCGGGATAAATCCATTATAAGTTTCGAACTCATGTGTGCCTCCCTGGATTAGTTTATAACTTTATAGATATAAATCTAGGATAAATTTCGAAATAATTATAATATGGTAATTATATTTTTATTCAATAAAATGGGTAGATAATGATATACAGGATTGTGTGTATTTTTTTATTTATTTTAATAGAGTAGTTATAAAGAGTAAATCTTTATAATTTTAATTTAACTATCAATAATTATTAGGTAGATGATAAAGATTTAACCTTCACAAAATATTTGAGAATACTTTTAATAATAGTCATATATTAAACGTTAACATTTATCTTAGAAGTAGTTAGGTCATTTTTGATATTTTATTTAAATTGATTAATTAATAAAAAAATATCTTATGTATATATGTGATATGAATATGAATAAGAATACGAATTATTTTTTGGGTATGCAATATTGGTAAGCAATGATATCTGCTCATAATATTGTAACAAAATCTATTTCTAAGTTAATAATCATCATGATTTAACTCATATATATTATTTATTTTTATAATAATAATAATAATAATAATAATAGTAATAATAATAAGTTATAACTTCTATGTTTTTTTTAATGTTGGTAATGTTAGATATATCACAACACAAGTGATTTGGTGCTATTGGATTTTATTAGCCTTTTAATTTATATAAGTGTACTAGTTTGATATGATATAGACAAATTAAGTGTAAAATAGATATATTAAAAAAAAAAATTGTATATTCATAAAAAAAAAATATACAAATAATAACTATGATCATACTCATGATTCATGTATCAAATATATTATAAAAGTAGGATTTTGAGACATATGTAAAGTCATTCCTTATTTGACACAAAAGAACCAATGACTTCTAGATAGTCACAAATTTAGAACCAAGCCTCAAAGGATGGTGTCCACTATTATATCATTAAAATTATGAAGACCAATAGGGCTAGTAAGCACAAAAAGAGTTTTCTTAAACAGAGCATCTACTTACTTCCTTAGTAAGTTTTTGTGGAATGCACTAACAAGAAATCCACTGAATGGTCTAAGAGAGATGCTCCATGATGCTCCATGTGACACATAGACCTGCTCCATGTGATACATAATGAACTCGAGTCTGACATTGCTACTCAAAACTTTGTGATTTTCCCAATCGATGTCCAACATTGAATCCCTTTTTACAAGGGAACAAAAGGCTATGAACTTAACCTTCTTGTTTGAACCTTTGCTTCTAGCATATTTAAAATAGGAACGAGTAAAATATAAAACTACTCTATTTCCACATCAATGAGGGTGGCCTTAAAGAAAAAAATACCAAAGAAACTTCAAAGTCCAATTTTGGCATAGGGGACAATCTCAAACTTTTTAACTTAGGTTCAGATTTAAATTCCTTTGATAACAATATAATCTAGATAATGAAAGATTCAGGGAAACTATCTAAATTTTAAAGAAACATTGATTCCAAGCTTTCCAAATATAGTACTACAAAGCATCTCACCAATTTTTTTGGACAACTATAATCTAAAACGATTAGCAACACTTTGGCCATCCTAGATTGTTTTGGGATTTTATTTTATTTTAAGAAGGTTAGAAATTATTTCTATTTATTATAAATAGAGAGGTAGTTTTTACAATTTAATGTAGATCTTTTTGGATAAGATAATTTTGAAAGGATTTTAATATAACAATATGTTATTTTTTAATTGTTAATTTTTTATATGAGTATAAATATATGTTTTTTTTATATATGAGTATAATGGCGATGGGTAATTTCATTGGTGCTTAACATGGAGTTGACAGATGACATTTAAAAAATATTAACAAATAAAAAAATCCCAATAAAATTAGTATATGAGACCCTATTTTTGTGGGAAATGTTTTGTCTCTTGATGGTGATTTGGTTTGTTAAAGTCCATATAAGTGTACATAATCCACATACATATGGATTTGAACCTATAACTTTTTATGAAGAAAATCATGCTCTTAACCATTAAGAACTTTATGAAAAATATGAATAAGAAAATAAATAATTCAATATTGATCATAATTAAATGTGTTTAAATAAATTGAAATTAAACACTTTCTTATGGTTAAAACATTCTAATGGCCTGTCATTCGATATCATAGAAGTATGAATTGTTTGCCTATTTAATATATATTTTACATATGAAATTTAAAATGATGTTAATTAAACACAATATTTTAATATGAACTTTAAAAAAAATATCTAAGAGCCCTACTTCGATTAAAAAAAGATTTTTTTTAATAATTAAACCATTTCAATATGGTGCATATTAATATATTTCTATGTTAATTTTTCATATTTCATGCATTGAGATAGATCAAATCCCTAAAGGTGCAAACTTTTCTTCAAATTTTGATTCCAACCATACACTAAGAAGGACTAAATCCATATCCGTGTAAACCATTCCTCAAATTCTACATGATAGATCCAAGGTTAAGATGGATTAACATCCTATATTGTAAGAGATTGAGCATTGAAATATTTTAGCTAGGTGTAGAGATATTCGCCATGGAATTAAAATATTTTATTTTAATTATATGTATTATAGGCAGGGGTGAGATATTCTTCATTAATATATTAACATTGGTTCTTGATATTGACCATGAAATAAATTATATATCATTCATAATGAGAAACACAACCTGTCAACATGTTAATTGGGACTCTCTCTCTCTCTCTCTCTCTCTCTCTCTCTATATATATATATATATATATATATATATATATATATATAAACCAACATAAATCCATCTTAACTCTATATTTATGATGCTTTGGAGAGGGATCAAATATGTAAAGGTGCAAACCTTTCTTAGAGTGAAAAAATTGAGGGAGGGATTACACATAGAGGAATTTGATCCATCTTGGCACCTGATAGATCTAGAGTTAAAGTGAATGTTCATTGATATGATCTATGTTGGATATATCTTATCATTGATGACTCAAAAATTACCTATTACAGTGAAGAGACTAAAAGATGATGAAGGGGAAAATCCCAAATTTGGAGGGAAAAGGCTTGTTGAATCTAGTTTGATCCATGTGAGGCTTCTTCAAGAAATATGTGAGGCTGAAATTCTATGGAAATCAAACATCTAAAAAAAAAGGAAATTGGATGAGGAAAATAAAATTGGAAAGAAAAATCTTTTAGCGGTGGGGAAAGATATGATGGAAGAGAAATATGGAGATGTCATAATTGGTTTATTTGTAGTTTTAGATATGGTAGTATAAGTAATTTGTGGTGAATGTTCCACAAGACATTTTACAAACTAGAAATTGGGTTTGTTGAAAGGATTTCTTGCACATTTTTCGTTGAAGCATCTTTCTCCTCGTTGAAGCATTTTTCGTTGAAGCATTTTTCGTTGAAGCATTTGTTGAAATTGGGTTTGTTGAAATGTTTTATAAAAACTTTTTCTACATAATTGATTAGTTAAGATTCATATATCTTGACTGGATTTAAAGATAAAATCCAAAAATGCAAATATGTTGTGAGTTGATCAAAAAAGTTTTCCACGCTAAAATGACGTCTTTTTACGTCCCGAGTATTTCACTCTGTGGTTGTTTTTGTAACTATGGTTTTGAGCATTAGCTCCCCCAGGCAAGATGAAGGAGTTCGGTCAGATTCGCAAAGAAGACCTCCAGTGTTGGGAGGAACATGTCCCTTGAGAATCTCGCTACCATTCGACATGAACCCACAACCATTTTATTATTAAAAAACTATGAAATCAGAACGTAGCTTAAAAGATGGCGACGACCCTCAGATCTCATCGTTCCCTTTCCTTATAAGATGGAGAATATTCATTAGCGGTGAAATCTCCACCATTCATTTATTCAAAAATTAAAATCCTACAGCCCTTGTTCCTAAATAAATACACCTATCAGCTTCATCATAACAGTGTTTGAATTATAGAAACATCATTATAGAAAAAGTTAATTTTGCATGATTGACCACATTATGCCCTTCTCGGGATAAATCCATTATAAGTTTCGAACTCATGTGTGCCTCCTTGGATTAGTTTGTAACTTTATAGATATAAATCTAGGGTAAATTTTGAAATAATTATAATATAGTAATTATATTTTTATTTAATAAAATGGGTAGATAATGATATACAAGATAGTGTGTATTTTTTTATTTATTTTAATAGAGTAGTTATAAAGAGTAAATTTTTATAATTATAATTTAATTATCAATAATTATTAGATAGATGATAAAGATTTAACCTCCACAAAATATTTGAGAATACTTTTAATAATAGTCATATATTAAACGTTAACATTTATCTTAGAAGCAGTTAGGTCATTTTTGTTATTTTATTTAAATTGATTAATTAATAAAAAAATATCTTATGTATCTATGTGATATGAATATGAATAAGAATACGAATTATTTTTTGGGTATGCAATATTGGTAAACAATAATATCTGCTCATAATATTGTAACAAAATCTATTTATAAGTTAATAATCATCATGATTTAACTCATATATTATTTATTTTTATAATAATAATAATAAGTTATAACTTCTATGTTTTTTTTAATGTTGGTAATGTTAGATATATCACAACATAAGTGATTTGGTGCTATTGGATTTTATTAGCCTTTTAATTTATATAAGTGTACTAGTTTGATATGATATAGACAAATTAAGTGTAAAATAGATATATTAAAATAAAAAAAAATCGTATATTCATAAAAAAATATATACAAATAATAACTATGATCAAACTCATGATTTATGTATCAAATACATTATAAAACTAGGATTTTGAGACATATGTAAAGTCATTCCTTATTTGCCACAAAAGAACCAATGACTTCTAGATAGTCACAAATTTAGAACCAAGCCTCAAACGATGGTGTCCACTATTATATCATTAAAATTATGAAGACCAATAGGACTAGTAAGCACAAAAAGATTTTTCTTAAACAAAGCATCGACTTACTTCCTTAGTAAGTTTTTGTGGAATGCACTAACAAGAAATCCACTGAAAGGTCTAAGAGAGATGCTCCATGATGCTCCATGTGACACATAGACCTGCTCCATGTGATACATAATGAACTCGAGTCTGACATTGCTACTCGAAACTCTGTGATTTTCCCAATCGATGTCCAACATTGAATCCATTTTTACAAGGGAACAAAAGGCTATGAACTTAACCTTGTTGTTTGAACCTTTTCTTCTAGCATATCTAAAATAGGAATGAGTAAAATATAAAACTACTCTATTTCCACATCAATGAGGGTGGCCTTAAAGAAAAAAATACCAAAGAAACTTCAAAGTCCAATTTTGGCATAGGAGACAATCTCAAACTTTTTAACTTAGGTTCAGATTTAAATTCCTTTGATAACAATATAATCTAGATAATGAAAGATTCAGGGAAACTATCTAAATTTTAAAGAAACATTGATGCCAAGCTTTCCAAATATAGTACTACAAAGCATCTCACCAATTTTTTTGGACAACTATAATCTAAAACGATTAGCAACACTTTGGCCATCCTAGATTGCTTTGAGATTTTGTTTTATTTTAAGAAGGTCAGAAATTATTTCTATTTATTATAAATAGAGAGGTCGTTTTTACAATTTAATGTAGATTTTTTTGGATAAGATAATTTTGAAAGGATTTTAATATAATAATATGTTATTTTTGAATTGTTATTTTTTTATATGAGCATAAATATATGTTTTTTTATATATGATTATAATGACGATGGGTAATTTCATTGGTGCTTAACATGGAGTTGACAGATGATATTTAAAAAATATTAACAAATAAAAAAATCCCAATAAAATTAGTATATGAGACCCCATTTTTGTGGGAAATGTTTTGTCTCTTGATGGTGATTTGGTTTGTTAAAGTCTATATAAGTGTACATAATCCACATACATATGGATTTGAACCTATAAGTTTTTATGAAGAAAATCATGCTCTTAACCATTAGGAACTCTATGAAAAATATGAATAAGAAAATAAATAATTCAATATTGATCATAATTAAATGTGTTTAAATAAATTGAAATTAAACACTTTCTTATGGTTAAAACATTCTAATGGTCTGTCATTCGATATCATAGAAGTATGGAATTGTTTTCCTATTTAATGTATATTTTACATATGAAATTTAAAATGATGTTAATTAAACACAATATTTTAATATGAACTTAAAAAAAATATCTAAGTGCCCTACTTCGATTAAAAAAAGGATTTTTTTAATAATTAAACCATTTCACTATGGTGCATATTAATATATTTCTAGGTTAACTTTGCATATTTCATGCATTGAGATAGATCAAATCCCTAAAGGTGAAAACTTTTCTTCAAATTTTGATTCCAACCATACACTAAGAAGGACCAAATCCATATCAGTGTAAACCATTCCTCAAATTCTACATGATAGATCCAAGGTTAAGATGGATTTACATCCTATATTGTAAGAGATTGAGCATTGAAATATTTTAGCTATTTGTAGAGATATTTGCCATGGAATTAAAATATTTTATTTTAATTATATGTATTATAGGCAGGGATGAGATATTCTTCATTAATATATTAACATTGGTTCTTGATATTGACCATGAAATAAATTATATATCATTCATAATGAGAAACACAACCTGTCAACATGTTAATTGGGACTCTCTCTCTCTCTCTCTCTCTCTCTCTCTCTCTCTCTCTCTCTCTCTCTATATATATATATATATATATATATATATATATATATATATATATATATATATATATATATATATATAAACCAACATAAATCCATCTTAAATCTATATTTATGATGCTTTGGAGAGGGATCAAATATGTAAAGGTGCAAACCTTTCTTAGAGTGAAAAAATTGAGGGAGGGATTACACATAGAGGAATTTGATCCATCTTGGCACCTGATAGATCTAGAGTTAAAGTGTATGTTCATTGATATGATCTATGTTGGATATGTCTTATCATTGATGACTCAAAAATTACCTATTACAGTGAGGAGACTAAAAATGATGAAGGGGAAAATCCAAAATTTGGAGGGAAAAGGCTTGTTGAATCTAGTTTGATCCATGTGAGGCTTCTTCAAGAAATATGTGAGGTTGAAATTCTATGGAAATCAGACATCTCAAAAAAAAGGAAATTGGATGAGGAAAATAAAATTGGAAAGAAAAATCTTTTAGCGGTGGGGAAAGATATGATGGAAGATAAACATGGAGATGTCATAATTGGTTTATTTGTAGTTTTAGATATGGTAGTATAAGTAATTTGTGGTGAATGTTCCACAAGACATTTTACAAACTAGAAATTGGGTTTGCTGAAAGGATTTCTTGCACATTTTTCGTTGAAGCATCTTTCTCCTCTTAGTGCAATTACATATAAACCAATTTGTGGTGGTTTTTTACGCTATGATTGATTTGAAATGAGAATGATCTAATTTAATTTAATCGAATACATAGTAATGCACAAACAATGGAGGGAGGAGGACTTGGTGTGGTGTTGAATGTGGTTGGGAAAGCGAGTGAAGAATAGGAAATGTTTTTTAATACTTGGAAAATTCAAAATACTCTAAAATTTATTGTCTATGACATTTGGCACTCGAGAAGACTTAATGTGTGTTTAATATTTCTTCACTCCTTCAACCATCTATCTACTATTTCAGATGATGGAGCAACTCTATTGGAAATTAAGAATTCATTTCATGATAGTGACAATGTTCTATACAATTGGATTAATGTTATTTCTAATTATCACTGCTCCTAGAGGGGTGTCACCTGCAACTATGGCATAATTGTTGTGGTCGCATTGAATCTATCTCATATGAACCTGACATTAGAAATTTCTCCAGTGATTGGACATCTAAAAATTGTTGTTAAAAGAGTTAGAACAACGAATTGTGAATAATAACTAGTTAATGGGGTTATTCCTCCAACATTGTCTCAAATTCCAAACATGAAGAATATGGATTTTGCGGAAAATCAATTATGTGGGGATACTCCCAAGCTTATCTATTGGATACTCCCAAAATATTACAATATTTTGGGTTGCGTAACAATTTATTACTTGGATCTCTTTCCCTCGACACGTGCCAATTGACATGATTATGGTTCTTGGATGTGCGAGGAAACTTGAATTACATTGATGAACTATATTTACACAATAATAATCTCACAGGATATATTTTGGTAGGATTAGGGAACATGACAACGTTGGCCTACCTGGAGCTAAATGAAAATTTTATTGCTAGGAGAATTCTACATGAGCTTGGGAACTTAGAATAGTTATTCAAATTAAATATTGCTAAAAATCAACTTGAAGGTCTAATCATAGAGAATATTATTTGATGTGTTGTTCTTCTTTTCCCCAATGTGCATGGAAACCATTTTAATGGAACTATTCCTTTGGATTTTTAAAAAAATAAGAGGTTAACTTATCTAAATCTATCCTCTAGCAGTATCAAAGTAATAAATTTTGTAGAGTTGGGGCATATTATAATTCTAGGAAAATTGGACATTTCTTGGCTCTTGATGATCTTATTAAAAAAATTCCACTATTCATTTTTAATACCAAAATGCTTGTAGCAATTCGTTTCCAACTAATTAATGCTTTAGTTAACATTGAGTAAATATTTGCATTTATTACAAATGAGAAACTACAACTTGGATCTCTTGATGATGATCTTGAAAATTCTTTTTGTTCATTGGTTGTAGCTACTAACTGCGATTTTACATAATATATGACCTAGGAAACCCTTTCGAGAGAAAACCCAACTGGAAGGTGAAACCAATCTGCTCCCCCCTCTAAATAGAAAATGGTTGCAAGTACAAAGAAATATGGCATATGGCCCATGGGCTATTACCATGCAAAAATACTATCTATCTGCCCTATCTCCTATCCCTCTCAACTATTTTTGCTCATCTATGGAAAAAATTCACTCTAAAGAATGGAACCCCTTTCCTCTGTGTAGCCTGGTTATAACACAACCTCATAGCCCACTAGTGGTTAGTTTTGACTAGATCAACTCTTAACAAGAGTTACAATATGGACCCTTGTAGAGTATTCTTCATCATAATCATATAGTTAGGGCCTTTTTCATGAATAATGGGGGCTGATGTGGCATCCTCTCCAATTATGGTAGTGAAAACATGAAGGTCAACTTCTCAATGGCGTAAATATTTCATACGGACTCCGATTAGCACAGTTCTTACACTGTTGAAAAGGTCGCTATGTGTATAATATGATAAATAGGTGTGTAGCTAAAGCACCAAATTATTACCCCCAAATAATTTCATTTGATGCCTCAAAATGCTACCAAAAGGTTTCATACCCCAATTTGCTAAATTAGGTTCTGCTAGTAAAAATGGTCACATGCATTTATTCCTCCACTTTTTCCTTTCTGAAGGCATTGAGATGGATGAAAAACAATATAATAATCCAATGTGTATCAACTCTCTCACTTGCGACTCCCAAAAAAATATGAAGTTATATTCATTGAAATGTTTCTATTATACTCATCCTTAATTCATAAATAAAATTTATTAGAAAAAAGTAAATATAAAACATACAACCCATAACTTATACTCAATTAATATTAGTGATATTATTTATATATTTATTTTTAAACATGATACTTTAAACACACCATACTCAATGCACCTATATTTCATAATTCTACCATCGTTTTTGCTTCTCTATTTTAGTAATGCGTGATCTTTAGTGTTATATACCAACTCACTAGTATTAATGTTCTTATATGAATCAATACATCATAAATGCATTCTTTCTCGACCAAATTAAGTCATGCTATCCACACCATATTATCACATCATGAGAGTGTTGATTGAAAATATAGTGTATTGTTTATGTATGATAACACTATAAATGGTGTACTAAGGTATATTTAAAAACATTCATGAAAACAATAAACTAGAAAAACTTAGGAATAAGAAAACAAAATTCATATAGCTTAAGTTAATGCATCTATATTAAGAGAAGAAAGTGGCATGTAGTCATTGATTTAAATGCACATGAAATATTACATAGCACAACATAATATTGCTAGAAGTCCATGTCAACATACAACATGATGTAGGCACATCTAAAATTACAATTTAATATGTTAAATGGAAGGGTAGCACCATTATTAATGTGATCCATCCTCCACACACACAGACCATATTGCAAAGCATATCTAAATTATTTTTAAGGTATATGTGTTATAATTTGTAGCATAGTATAATGGTGCTAGTGAAATAAATATGGAAACACATTGTTGATCATGGGTACATACAAAATGCTAGGTTTGTGCATGATATAGCAATGATGGAGACCTCTTTGCATAATCTAAGAATGCATCATTAATAAAGAAAACCTACCTTGTGTTTTATAATGCATGCATGTGGATATGATGCACCAATAGTGGTGCTCCATAACACCAAACAACACACTCATTACCCTAATAAATGCATCCACCAAAATTTTCCAAATAATTGGTGCACTTAGAGTGTTGATGAGCATAAAATGCATTTTGGACTTTAATAACACCATCATGTAGTGTTAAAAAATTAAATATGGTAGGCCACACTAATAACATTTTTCTTTAAAAAAAATGGAAATAAAGTGAATTTTCCTATCAAATTGAGAAATTAAAATGTAAAAATATAAATTAAGATGTACTAAAGAAACTACTTGGTAATAACTCATTATCAAGACATGATTTCCATGTAAATAAAAATTACAAAGCTATGAAAAATGTAAACATGAAATGAAACACAACTTTGTATAGGGATAAAGAGCACCATTACTATTTGAAGGTGTTGGAAAAAATAGTTCATATGAGAAACCAATTTGGTACTTTTTTTTTTTTTTTTTTTGCTTAAAACCCTACAACAATGTAGGATTATCTTAACCTATGGATGTAATTATGAATATAGTGAATTACTAAAGGTTTTTTTTAATAAATAATATCTTTTATAAAGTTTGTTTTTTTAATAAATAATATGTTTTACAATTTCATATATTGATAAAAATAACTTTTTTTATTAAAAAAAAAATTATATAACCAAAAAATTGTGTTCCTAGTTCAAGATGCACTATTGTTCTATATGTTTAATATGCTCTACAAGAATATTGTTTAAAAAAAGTATTTTACAAAATTGTATGTGACTTGAAATTTCTTTTATTTAAAACTATTTTACTTGATATTTATTTTATTTAAAACTACTATGATATACCATGTAGTGTGATGCATAAATGAAATTATATGTTTTGTAAGTACTCTCAAGATTTTCTTAAAATATTTTATAAAATTTAAGGGCTTTTTTTTAATTAAATGCTCTAAGGTGTGTCTTGTATAATATGTGTAACATCCTTTTTTTTAATATTTTGTTTTACAAAATTTATGTGCAATGAATTATATTTCTAATTTTTATTTGTAATACATAAAAATAATATATTTATTAATAAGAAAACAAAATATACAAATACATTATTACATGTATTATAAAAATTCATTGACATCCATATTTTTTTTGGGTGTTCTAGATGTAAATCATCTACTAAAACCTATGCTTACTTGTCTCCACTATAAACCTCCACTAAAAATGCAATATAGAGAAATACTTACACAAAAGCCTTTTTCCTTCTAATGAACACTATGATATTTTTTTATTTTATTCCATACTTGTATCAAAATATCTATCTTAAAGACTTTTTTATTTTAATTTTATTCCATACTTGTATCAAAATATCTTAAAATCATTTGGAAAATGTGTAAGAGGAAAAAAGTGTTAATCTAAAACTAAGAATTAACCAAGGTTGTGTTTCTCAAATTTTAAATAATAATAGAAAAGTATATCCATTATTCATTACATTATTTCTAGGATAAGACTTTCCCAACGTACATGAAAGAGAAATTTACCTAATAATAAACAAAATATATTAAAATGACAAAAAGAAGAATAACAATTAAGCCTCCAAATATTTTTTAAATTGACATGATACTCATCTCCATAGAGCATTAAGCTCAAACATAAAAAAATTTAAAATAAATAAACAATAAAAGTGACTTAATTAACCATAAGGTGAATTGAGATTTTTAAAATCTCAATGGTTTCAACTAATTATAAAAGTAACAACGGAAAACTTTTAATATTAAAATCGTTGGATTTTGCTCAAACAAGGATAATGGAAAGTTGAGAAAATTTAAAAATGAACAACTACTAAAGAAGTATATAATAGCACATAATTATAGTGTTAAGAAACAGAGTTGAAATCATAGTTTTAGCAACAATTTAGTTTCAGCGAGTTCTGATAAGAAAAATATTTAACATTGCCCGGCAAAAAAATATCATTATATTGTTGAGGAATCATTTTTTCTCTTCCACACAGGTATCAAAAAAATATTTAACGTTGCCCGTCAAAAAAATATCATTATATTGTTGAGGAATCATTTCTTCTCTTCCACACAGGTATCACGGAAGCTAGCAAATGAAAAAGGAAAAGTTGGGTCGGTGTCGCTGTACCACAGGTTGCGATTAAAACCAGAAGGCAGGCATAATAATCCCCGATGCCTTTGCAAATGTGTAAAGCAATGGAGCAATAGCATTTAAAACAAAAGGGTCCCTAGTTACCATCAGACCGAATGTATGACTGAACGTGAAACATGTATACCTCACGCAACCAATCACCCAAGGACATCATGATTACAATGCATACCCCACCTGGAAAACTCACTTTCTTGATGAATTGTGATGAATTATAATACTAAAGTGTCTCGTTGATTTGTAGTTGAGTGTTGATTTGTAGTTGAGTGTTGGAATAAGGAAAATGATTTTTGCAAGATTTTGTTAGTTTTGAGATATGGTTTAGTGTTTTTTTTTTTTTTTTAAATAAATAGATAGGCTCTTATTAAATTATAAGACTATTATTATTGTATTATAATGATTACAAGTCATTACTGTATTATAATGGGTGCTGTATTATAGTGGTGGGAATTGGATGCAGGATATTTTATTGGTGTTATAATATTAATCATTAGGTTATTAGATATATTATGGTTGTTATAGTGGTAGTTATTAGGTTTATGAGTTATTGGCGTATATTCATGGCATTCTAGTGAGAGTGACTTTTTCTAGATTACTCTAACAAATTATTGATTACTCCAATAAATTATTGATTTATCATAAAAACTAAAAAAATAGTTGAAAACTTTTGAGATATAGTTTAGTTTTTTCTTTAATAGATAGACTCTTATTATGCCTGCGGCCCAGTAGGTATTACCCATCAAGTTTTCTTGTGATTAGACATTAATTTGTCTATAAGCAGAAAATTTTTAGACTAAGGTGTAAGGTTTGCATGAGACAATTGTACAAGGCGGCAAACTCAAACTTTAATTCTTGTACTAGAAATTTAACTTAAAACAACTCCAGATATGACTACTCCCCATGTGCTTCCGAGATACATAGGCCGATTTAGAGATTGTGACTCCATAACTCCGGAATTAATTTATGATGTTATTTTAACTTCCAAATGATATTTGAAGATTCCAAAAAAATGGGTGCAAATGAAGTGGAATGTTTCAAAGCAAAAAAAAGAAAGATTAAAAATAAAATATATTTAGACCATTACCTTGTTATTGGTAATATATACATGGCGGGCAAATTCAAGCACGTTCACATTTTCCATTTTGAATGATAAATGTAATTAAAAGTAACAATTGTTTGAAGTGATGGATTCCAATCCTAAATGGCTATAGATATGTTCTTATCAACTGAATTAACAAGGCACTCAAAGCAAATACTCATAGACACTCAAACTCAAATTGCAACGTTTCTATATTTACATTAAGCCGCAAATAGTAGCTACTACGTAGCCCTTGTTAAATTATAAGTTGTTATTGTATTATAATGATTCTAAGTCATTATTGTATTATAATGGTGGGGTATTGGATGTAGGATATTTTGTTGGTGTTATAATATTAGTCACTAGGTTATTGGATATATTTTGGTTGTTATAGTGGTAGTCATTAAGTTTGTAGTTTGTGGGTTATTGGGTATATTCATGACATTATAGTGAAAGTGACTTCTTCTAGATTATTCTAACAAATTATTGACTTACATAAAACCTAAAAAAATAGTTAAAAAATAAAATAAAATTCAAGTTAAATAGTAAAATAAAATAAGATGATTTGACAATTTTGTAGTCAACATGTTACTAAGTCCACTTATTAATCATGATAATTAAATTTTTTAGATTTTTTATTTTTAATATTTATAAAATTACATAATATTTTATATTATTATATTTTTACTTTGTACAACATTTAAGGTCAAAGGTGATGAGCTGAAACTTGCCATTAAAATACATATCACTATATATATTAAAAAGTGAAACCAAATTAGTGTATAAGACTCCTTGTTTGTGAGACAAAAAAACCCACCTCCCAACAATTAAATTTACAAAAATATAAATACTCAATCACAATGACTTTAAACCTATATCCCTTTAGAAAATAACACACTTTTAATACAGTGGTATATACATTAAGCACATTTTGAAGGCCTCATATCCCCGAAATCACACATGATTCACGCATTTTTACTTACAAACTGCGAGCTTATGCGGGCAGAGGATGCGTGGCGAATGCTTATATTAAGAGCTTTGTAAAGGCGTCGGGTCTGCCCGAAATCACACGTGACTCACTCATTTGTAGTAACATTGGATGCTTATGATGTTTGCATGTCAATTCGTAATTAAAATATGTCTAGTCTTTTCATGCAATGTTTTGGTTCAGAATTCGGCATAGATTTTGAAAAAATTCAGTAAAGATTTTATTAAAATCATATTTATAGTTGTTAAACTTTAGTATTTTGAGTGCCTTGAGGGTTTTTGATAGTGCTGAATCCATTTCCACTATCAAAAATGGATTCCACACACTCTAACTATCTGATTTCTTGAATTTTAGTTGTCCAAATTCCAACAAAAAAACTGCCGTCGAGGCTATTCAGTAGCCTAGATAGACAACTCCAAAATAAATAACAATCAGCGATGCGATACGATGACGCTTATTTTCTATGCTATCGACCAATTAATGCGATGGCAGATACACTGCCCACCATTAGATTTAAACAACAGTGAGCAGTGTACCTGCCACCATTAATGGGGCGATAGCATTGAAAATAATGTTCGCCGTGCGATACACGTTCTTGTACGCAAATGCACCTCTCTATTATTAAAGGAATGCCGTGTTGTTCACAACTTATGAGCCTATTGCTCTGTGGTCGAGGACGTTGTTACAATAATCCTCAGCGCTGTGTCTGATCTACACTGAATTGCCATGGGAAGCCCAAAGCCTCGTGTCGTGATCTTTCCGAGCGGGGGATTAGGCCATCTCATCCCCTTCGCCGAGCTCGCCATCCGCCTGGCGGACCAGCATGGCCTCTCCATCACCTTCATTACCTGCAAATGGATGTTCTCTGCTCGTCACATGGCTCTTTACTCCGAGCGCATCGCCTCCTCGGGTCTCGACATCACCTTCGTCCAGTTGCCAGAAGTGGAGATAGAAGGCGCACAACACATAAAGCTCGAAACTCACGTATCGAAGCTTCTGGAGAAATCAAAAGAATCGGTTGTAAGTGCTCTCAGATTTCTTGTTGACTCTGCCCCTCCTTTCTCTGCTTTTATCACTGATTTTTTCTGCTCCATTATGTACGATGTGGCAGCCGAATTCGGCATACCCACATACGTATTCTTCACTTCGAATGCTTCTCTGCTTTCTTTCATGTTATCTATCCCCAAGCTCGTCTCAGAGATTCCAATTTCGTTCAAGGACGCCGAGTTCCCAATAGAGGTGCAGGGAATTCCACCGATTGCTGGCACGGATCTTCCGCCTCCGTTTCGGGACAGATCCGAAGAAGCTTTTTACTGGGTCGTGCGCCATTCCTCGTGCTTGTGGAAAGTCACAGGGATTTTGACAAACACCTTCGAGGAGGCGGAGCCTGAAACGATCAAAGTTATTGCACAAGGACAGATAGGTAATCCGACTGCAGCTTATCCAGTTCCCCGTCTTTATCCAGTTGGGCCGCTCATATCCTCGTCACCTCTTCAATACAATGACAAACATGTGGAAGACGAACGGGTCGATTGCCTCAACTGGTTAGACAACCAACCGCCTTTGTCGGTTCTGTTCATTTCGTTCGGGAGCGGAACAGCTCTGCCGAGGGCGCAGGTGACCGAACTCGCGGTGGGCCTGGAAGCAAGCGGACATCGCTTCCTGTGGGTGTTGCGTAGTCCGTCAAGCAGCTTTCTGTCCATCGAGGAGACAAACCTTTCCCAATTGTTACCCGAGGGATTCGAGAATCGAACCAGGGACCGAGGACTTGTTGTTGCTTCCTGGGCGCCACAGATTCCTGTTCTTTCCCATCCATCCACCGGCGGTTTCCTTTCTCACTGCGGTTGGAATTCTACTCTAGAGAGCATCTCACATGGAGTGCCCATGATCTGTTGGCCTCTTTTTGCGGAGCAGAGGATGAACATGCTTTTGCTGGTTAACAGGTTGAAGGTGGGGATAGCAGCGAAGATGGAAAACGATGAATTTGTAAGGAGAGAAGAAGTAGAGAGAGCAGTTAGAGAGTTGATGGAAGGAGGAGAGGGCAGGATGGTAAGGGCGAGAATGAGAGAATTGAAGGTGAAGGCCGTGAGTAGTGTGGAAAAAGGGGGCAGTTCATACAATGCCATGGCCACTGCAGTCTGTGAGTGGGAAACAAATGCAAACGCAAAAACCACCTCGGTCGCTGTGATTACCGATATGTCCAATGGGCAACAACAAATTGGAATTATGGAGGGTGTACTCATGTAGTAGTAGTCTATGTCTTTTCCTTGATGGAGTGTGTACTGATGTAGCAGGTCTGGCCACTGGAGGGGTCAGTCTTTAAATGATACATATCGGTTGGTGTACTGCTGGAAAATGCGTGGTGTCAGATTTGGTTTTCTTTCAACATGGTCATTGTATCAGATTTTCTCTAAGTTTTTATTTGGGCTGGAACAGAGTAGATGGTAACAGGACCCAGGACCCATTTTATACTGGCTATTGTAGTAGTATGGAATAGGTATATTTATGGGTATTGTAGTTGTATGGAATATGTATATATCACTACTACACCAAGGGCATTTTAAGACATTTGTTTAAGACAAAAGAAATCTTTTGTCTTAAAAAACTATTTTTTATTTTAGTTATTTTATATTAAAATTTAACATCAATTGAATTGTCTTAAATATAAAATTTAAGACAAAAATAGTGTGAGACAAAAATAATTTGAGACAAAATTTTATATTTAAGACAAAAACAATTTGAGTCAAAAATATTTAAGACAAAAATAATTTGAGACAAAAAATTTAAGACAAAAAAATTTAAGACAGAAGTATTTTAAGACAAATTTTTATATTTAAGACAAAACGAATTTGAGACAAAAATATTTTAAGACAAAACTTTATATTTAAGATATTTTAAGACAAAAGCAATTTGAGACAAAAATATTTTAAGACAAAATTTTAGATTTAAGACAAAAGCACTTTGAGACAAAAATATTTAAGACATAACTTTATATTTAAGACAATGGCAACTTAAAACAATGACAATTAAGACGAAACCCATTTAAGATAGTTAGCAATTAAGACAAAATAATTAGCATTGAAAAGTTTGCATTGAAATATCCATGAGTGGATAGTAGATAAAATTATATTTTTTATTTTTGAAAATCGATATTCAAACCACATGAAATTTAATCATGTCATATTTATTTATTTTATATTATATTTTTCTTTTTTCATTAAACCACATTCTAAAAATTTAATAAATAAATAGATAAAAAAATATTATTTTTTGGTTGGCAACTCAAGGGGATTTGAACTTTGAATCTCGTGTTTTAACCATAACTGCTCCAACACTAATATTCTTGGGCATATTATGTTTTTTCGTGCTAACCACTCCAAATACAACCTCTAAGAACTGGTAGGGTCCAAAGAAAAGAGCTACAAGTTCCCCAAATCCGATCTACATTTCATGGACAATCACATTTCCCCCAAATGTCCTCCACATATTTGCCTTGGTGTATTGGAGTTTGAAAAATACATAGGATGCCACAATTAATCCTAATCATAAGACTCAACTTTCCTAATGACTAGGAGGCTTAAAAATAAATTAAAAAAAACATCTTAACTTATGCCTAAAATTACTAAAATTTCCTATCTCAAATATGAAACTAGAAATTCTACAAAATTATAGGGCAACAAGGAAACCAACTTCCTTTTCCAAAAATCTCTAAGACCTTATGGAGGACAAATACAAATTTTGAAATAAATTTTTGAAATTATGCTCTTGCATCAATAGCTACCAATGTATCCTTGTAGGCCACCCCCTTTAACAATAGTAATACCAATGTCCTTTACCAGCTAGAAGGAACTCCTTGCATAATTCTCTCTTAGATCCCCTTAACCCATTGCAATGATTGTCTTTGATGCCTACCTAGTTGCAAGCACATTAAGAAGCAATGTAGCATATTGTTGGTTGAGGATTTCGATACGTATGTGATTTTGTTGACATCTTGTGACTGTCCCGTATGTGAATATATAAAATCTTGGATTCATGTCGCCCTGACACTATAACATGACTTAGTATTGCCTATCATACCCCGTCACTCCCTCCTCGAGACACCTAGAACTCGTTAATACTCCTTGTCACACATGCTTAATCATTCATTTATGAATTTTGACCTAGTGTGCCTCTGTTATGTTTTCCTGGCACTCCCTAACACTCCTTAGCACACATTGGCACACCTAGGCACTTGGAACAACTTTGTATGCTTCCCTAGCACTCTAACATGCCTTGGCACTTCTTAGAATACCGTGTCGCTCCCTTCTTAACACACCTAGAACTGGCTTATACTTCATTTCCATGCATTTTAAACTAGTGCCCCCTTGTGTTTCCCTGACACTTGGCCCTCACACTCCCTAGCATGTGTTCATGCCACACCCTAGCACCTGCCACATCTTGGCATGCCTATCATGCCTTGGAACTGCCTAACATGTCTTAGTACTTCTTGGAATTCCCTGACACACCTTGGTATTCCTTAGCTTTCATGTCGTCATAGATAACCTTGCTTTTTTTGTGACTTGGGAACCCAACCAAGTCATTGGAAAATCGATGTTGTGCCCAGCCCAAAGTTTCCCTTTGTCTAAAACTACTTTGTCCAACCCTTTATGTAACCATAGGCTTACCTCCTACAAGTCTTATTTTGACCTTCTCCTAACACACTTTATCCTTGAGGCACTTGGAATTCGTTGACACTACTTGGCACACACTCTTATTTGTTCATTTCCATGCATTTTGACCTAGTTCTCCCTTGTATTGTCCTGGCACTCCCTAACAGTCCTCAACATCCATTGACACTTTCTGGCATGTGTTAGCACGCCTTTTCGTTCCTTGGCACACATTGACACTCCTTAGTTATCATGCCCTCACAATTACCCTTACTTTTTTGGAACTTGGGAATCCAACCAAGTCTTGCCTTGAATATAACAACTTGACCAAGTTACGGTTACTACAACTAAATTGTGCCTTGTTCACCTAATAAATGACTATAACCCCTCACCCATTTAACCCCCTAAACGCTAAACCCCTAACCCATTTAACCCCCTAAACCCCTAAACCCCTAACCCATTTAACCCCCAAACCCTAACCCCTAACCCCTAAAATACTTAACTGCTAAATCCCCTAACCCCCTAAACCTCTAAACCCCTAATCCATTTAACCCCCTAAACCTCTAACCCCTTAACCCTAACCCGTAACCCCTAAAATCCTTAACTGCTAAATCCCCTAACCCCCTAAACCTCTAAACCCCTAAACCCATTTAACCCCGTAAACCCTAAACGTCTAACCCTTAACCCCTAACCCCTTAAGCCCTAATTCCCAACCCCAACCCATTTAACCCCCTAAACCCCTAAAACCCTAACCCATTTAACCCCTAAACCCTAAACCTCTAAACCCTTAAACCCCTAAACCACTAACACCTAAACCCCTAAACAGTTAATGCTTAACCATTTACCCATTAACCCCTCAAACCTAACCCTTAAAATCCTTAATTGCTAAATCCACTAAGCCCTAAGCCCCTAATCCCTAATCCCTTAACCACTAGCTCATTATTCACCTAACCCCTAACTGCGTCTAAATCCCCTAACACCTAAGCCCCCAATCCCTAATCCCTTAACTAATAACTCATTATTCCTCTAACCCCTAAATGCGCCTAAATCCCCTAACCCCTAAACCCCCAATCCATAACCCCTTAACCATTAACTCATTATTCCCCTAACCCCAATCCCTAATCCCTTAAATACTAATTCATTATGCCCCTAACCCTTAAGCCCCCAATCCCTAACCCCTTAACTACTAACGAGAATATACCACAGTGGGCATGCACAAGAAGAAGAACCAAAGAAATCAAATTCAATAAAGGAAGCACAACCACCACTCCAAACTCGCTTCTCTAAAAAAAATACAACTGCAATAAATCCCATTGAAGCTTACAAATTTATCAAGCCCTAATTAACTTACTAACAAATTCAACAAGCCAACATGCTACAATTTGTTGAGTCAACCCCAAATCAATTAGTAATTATTGCATGAATGTACATTTGTTTGTAGTTTTATTTAAAAGGTTGAAATTCTCTCAAGAGCATATAGAATATATCCAAAAGTTTAAAAAATGGAAATTTTGCTTACCTCCACAAGGTATCATCACAGCGGGATAGGTGAAAACATACAAGTCTAAATCTTCTACCTCTAAGTCTCAATGACACTTCAACATGTCAATAACATACTTGCAACAATGCTTAATGAGTTATGTCTATTGGCTAAAGAGATGTACATCCATCCATCCAAAAATAAACATCTCAATCAATCCAACACCATAAATTGTGTTAAATAGTTCATCATGTTATTTCAAATATTACAATATTTTCTTATATTAGCTCACATATTCCTTGAATATTTGAAAGCCAAACTACCTTAGCAGAATATACGAGAAAGATTTGTACTCTAAAAGACAAAAAAAGACAACAAACTAAAATAGGAACTTTAACTCTAATCGAGACACTTCATTCTTAGCAACATGATATCTAATGAAGATGATATGTGGAAAAAAAGGCTTCATATATTGTCTATCACATGTCAAACCGAGTGAACAAACACATGCATAGAAAACATCAAAAATAGGGTTCATAGATCGACTTGTATTATATGGTTTCAAACCCTTCTTGTCTCCTTCAAGTGGGTTTCTGGAGGTCTTAAAAAAGACTTCCTTTTGCTAACTAAATGGATTTTTTCTTTCACACATGTATGGAAACATACTTTCCAAATCATATTGTAATAGATTCATAAGGTGATATTATTGGTATTAACTACACCTTATTTGGAGACATCATTTTTATTATAGGGGTTGGTACCTTTCTATTGGATGTGGTTGGTGATGTGAAGACTACTCAACCTCTAGTAAAGATTCATACTAACTCTAACAAGCTTATGGATGCTTTTTTACAAAGGGAGACCCCTCTAAGCTTAACTCATTGGATTCTTTGTTTTTTCATGCTAATTATTGTTCTCAACTTTCCTTCTCCAAGGGGTTGAGACTATTTGATTCATTTATTTTACATGGCCCGGTGAAAGAAGAAGAATGGAGATTGTCTCCACATCTTTTCCATTTCGCTAAGTTACAATAAAAGAGTCAAATTATATAGCCAATAGACTAATAGTCTCTTGATACACCTTTAGTGAGCTATGCATAGCTCTCACCTATCACTATAGCTCAATGAAATGACATCTAATAGCTCCAAGACACCATTATAAATGGAGTAGTTGTGAAGTTGTTGTTAAATGATCGCCTCCAAATGTTCAATTCTCATGAATTTTGGGGGAGGGGGTTATTTTGGTGTATTGAGCGGGGCAAGGGGACATAAGGGTAGCATGGATGGGTATAAGTGAGAGGTTCGAGCATGGTTTACTGAGATCTATAATCCTAACATTAGAGAATGAGAAGGAGCCTTAGGGCCTTATGGCATAGGGGCTAGGGGACCTATAGGTAAGGCAATGAGAGAAATTGATAGGGGAAACCCCAATATTTTTTACAAGGGGATTAGGGGCCACATTATCACAACCCATACGCACTTAACCCCTAACCACTAAAATACCTATCCCTTTAACCCCAAAGCCATAGTCCCTTAACCCCTACACCCATAACTCATAAAAAATTAACCCCTTGATCCCTTAAACCCAAAGCCACTAACCCCTAGCCCTAACTTAGAATCCTTGAACCCCATATACCCTAATCCCATATCCTCTTAAACCTTGATCCTTAACCCATAACCCCTAACCCCTAAACTCATTAACCCCTAACCCCTTAACTCGCTGACACCATCAGTTTAAGCACTGATACCATCAGGTGTGTGCACTAACATGGATGGAACGCTAACTACATGTTGTATATATTGTAATGTAAATGAATAATCTCTTTTGGAAAAGGCTCCACTCATGATGCCATTTCGCAAATGCTAGCACTCACCAATTGTGGTCGGATTTTAAGGTGCCATGTTTTCGTAATGGTAAACCTACCTATCAATCTCTTTAAATGCACACAACACACATGTTGGCTTGATCTCGTGCTTTTTGTGGGGAAAATGTTGTTGCATTGGGTTGACGCTGATTTGAAAGGTATATTTATAAAGGTTATGCACAGTACGGATATAAAAAATATGTCGGGTTATCCATAAATTTCCTGAGAGAAACTCCCTAACACAACAATTAGAATAATTTTTGCAGCCAAAGAGATTAACTGTTGCTAGTTGTTTTTCAAAACTAGTACAAATTATAGACAATCCAAAATGCCTCATTTTTGGACTATCAATATAGTATCCATTTAGATAGACACAAGAATAGGTTAATAACAGATACCTAACACAATCTCGATGAAATACTATGAGTAGAGAGAGCCACGGTTATATATCTGGTTTGGTGTGATAGCTAGGGCATCAATTTATTTGAAATTCCACCATCAATATTCGTTCAAAATTGGAGGATTCCTAGAGCTCTAATATAGCCTAGGAAGGGGTGCTTTCTTAAGAGCCTTTTGCTATTTTTACACACCTTATCCTTTGTTATTTTAGTCTCTAGGTATCATACTATTTTAGAGAAAATAAACCTTTATTCCCACACCTTGTACATGAGCCTCTTCTTGGAAACTCCTAATGATGCAATTCAACCTAGCCATATAAGCAAGGTTGCATTTCTTCATGAAGTCGAGTTAGACCTATTTTCATCCACACATGCTAATTATTATAATGAAAAAGGTAAAGTTTGAGAGGTGTTGTAGTCAAAACAAATTATTATTTGCAGATTTCGTGTTTCAACCCCTTGAAATATAGGGATAAGGCCAAAATCACCTCCATTTACAGGGATTTTGATAGGGCTAGCCTCGCCTCCATTTGCATGGGTTTTTAGGCTCTTTGTCATGCCTTTGGACTCGTTGCATCTAACAAATTGTGGAGCATAAGAGTCTAGCTGGAGCCAGTTCATAAAACTGGAGGCAGAGGAACTCTAAGAGGAACCCCCTAAACCTCTAAACCGGCCCTAACCCATTTAACCCCCTAAACCCTAAACCTCTAACCCCTTAAACCCTAATTCCCAACCCCTAACCCATTTAACCCCCTATACCCCTAAACCCGTAACCCATTTAACCCCCTAAACCCTAAACCTCTAAACCCTTAACCCCTAACCCCTTAAACATTAATTCCCAACCCCTAACCCATTTAACCCCCTAAACCTATAAACCCCTAACACATTTAACCCCCTAAACACCTAACCCATTTAACCCCCTAAACCCTTAACCCTAACCCATTAAACGCTAATTCCCAACCCCCTAAACCCTAACCTCATTAACCCCTAACCCCTAAAATCCTTAACTGCTAAATCCCCTAACCCCCTAAACATCTAAACCCATAACCCATTTAACCTCCTAAACCCTAAACCTCTAAACCCACCCCTAACCCCTTAAACCCTAATTCCCAACCCCTAACAAATTCAACACCCTAAACCCCTAAAAACCTAACCCATTTAACCCCATTAACCCCTAACCCTTTAAAATCCTTAATTGCTAAAACCCCTAACCCCTTAAACCTCTAAACCGGCCCTAACCCATTTAACCCCCTAAAACCTAAACCTCTGACCCCTTAAACCCTAATTCCCAACCCCTTACCCATTTAACCCCCTAAACCTCTAACCCCTTACACCCAAATTCCCAACCCCTAACCCATTTAACCCCCTATACCCCTAAAACCATAACCCATTTAACCTCCTAGACCCTAAACCTCTTAACCCTTAACCCCTAACCCCTTAAACATTAATTCCCAACCCCTAACCCATTTAACCCCCTAAACCCTTACCCCTAACCCATTAAACCCTTACCCCTAAACATTTGTAAATTTTCATCATCCTCATGAGAACTTTCTCCAACCATTTTCTTAATCTCCTCCAACTTAGTGATTTTTTGTTGTTCAATGATTAGCCTCTAGAACTTAGATATAAATATCACCTTTATTTCGTCTAAGGCCTTAGCTACACCCTAGGAGGGTTTCTAAGATGGACTTCGGTTGTTTTTCCTGTGGCACAGAGCAGGGTTTCTAGGTTTACAACTGTGATCTATTCAGAGAAATCTTTAGAAGGGAATTCAACAATGACGGTATTGGTGTTGTGGAGATGTTATTTTGATGTAATATTTTGACCCTCGTGGGCAGGGTTTCGAATCCCCAGTACTCGCCCAATAAGATCATGATCTGGGATGATCATTAAAGTTGTTGTCTTAGGGAATTGTCCTTCAAGTCCGAGGTTCGAGTCGTGAAGCTAAGACAGGATGGATTGTGGTGGTGTTGGAGCACAATATTTGTGTACAATTTCGTGGATTTGAGGTTGGTGCACCATATTGAGATGATGGCAAACCCCAAGGGTTTGTGTGTTGTTTCTCATGCTCCCAATAGCTTCATGTTGGCCTGTTCAGGCTTGCAACATGGGAAAATGAGAGTCAAGCGCTATGGTCTCAAGAGAACCAGATTTTTAACTTCCCATGACTCTCGCATCGCTTGCTTTGCACTCACCTTGATGGCAACCTCCTTGCGACTGCTAGTACAAAGGGGACTCTTATAAGGATCTTCAACACCCTAGATGCCACTCAATTGTAAGAGGTAATACCAATGTATCCTCGTAGGCAACCCCTTTTAACAATAGTAATACCCATGTCCTTTACCTAGAAAGAACTCCTTACATAATTCTCTCTTAGATCCTACCAACCATGAAATTTTTTAGTAAAATGGATGTTCACCCTACAAGATTCTATCGTCATGGCCTAATACAATACATCCCTCTATGTCACCCACAATTATTTCATTAATGGTACACTATTAAATAGCAACAAAATTTGAATGGATCATTCTTTGTGTTGAGTTTCATGGATAATATAAGAGAGTTTGTTGATCAAGTTTTGCAATTTTTCATCATACTCCTGAGAACTTTCTCCAACCATTTTCTTAATATCCTTCAACTTAGTCATTTTTTGTTGTTCAATGTTAGCCTCTAGAACTTAGCTATAAATACCACCTTTAATTCGTCCAAGGCCTTAGCTACACCCTTGGTATAAATCTATATGAACTTCATGCATCATTAGAGAAGCTTCCCCCACAATGTGGTTAGGAACTTTATCAACTTTGAAACTAGCACTACAATCCTTTTCACCCTCTAGATGAATCCACATAAGAACCAATGTGGTTTTTCATCACCATTAACTTTCATAAAGTTCTTGGAACTACTATAACCATATCGTTGGTTGTATTGTTCACCAAGATAAAACCTTATAGACATGTTTGAATAATTAGGCCTACTCCCCCACTTGAACTAAAATTCAAACATAACATATGCCACTTCCACTTGTAATCCCACCTTCCTTTTGTTTTCACTACAACTATATCCCAAACTACTAAGAAAAGGTGCTTTCAAGTCAAAAGTAGAATAAAAATTTGGGATTACCTCTAGGCTTTTAAAATAATTAGGGTGGTTGGTTTGGATTGGATCCACTTTTCTTAGGCTATTTTATGTCTACTACTTGACCTTCCTGTAGCTCAAACAATTATAACACATTGCTAAGTGTTTCTTCCTCTTCTTTCTTTGTGATGATATCTCTCTCCACAAGCTAATCAATATCTTACAAACTAAGGCTTCCTTTTAGACAATAATGATCCATCTAACTGAACGTTCTCACCTCCTTGAGCCATCACTTCTTTTTTCTCTTCCAAATTTCTTGACATATTCTCCCCACCTATTATTCTCTCCAAGCTCTTTCCAATTATTAAATCCCCCTATTTGAACAAGTTTTTGGTATTCTCTTGACACCTTTGAAACCTTTTGAACTCTTTTACTTGTGCCTCTATGTTTCCATCCTCACCAATACTCATTTTCATTATCATAGTATTGTGATGAATCTCCTTCGTTCTATTCATCCACTACTTCTTAATTATTGCATTTTGATTTAAATCCTATTTTCCCCTCTTTAAAGCATGTGTTTCCTCCATGGCACCTTATTCCCTTAGTTATTCAATATGATTTAATCCATTATAGGTCACCTCCAGGCATTGACACTTACACTTCCATGGTTGGAGAACTAAAAGACACATAATCCTCTTCCACCACAAAATTATTTATCCATGTCAGGATCTCCTTAACCAACCTTTTATAAGCTCATTTCTTGAACTACTCCTCTTCTCTTCATTTTAAAGAACTAGTTCAACTCTACTACAATCTCAATATTCTAACTCTATATGGTAATTAACCCAAACATCTTTTTCTCTTGAGACTTTTTGATTGAACTACTACAACAAAACCAAATTATGGGCATTCCACTAGATCTCTCTTCTTATATTCCAAGCCTCTGCCATGGGTGACAAATCAAGATCATCCACGTTTTCCACTTATGTTATGATAGTTTCATTAGGCAAGGGTTTTCCCTTATCTTCCATATTATATAGGAGACTTAGGGTACAACTATATTTTACATATTAATCAATGTTATGCCAATGCTAAGTTATGTACCTTTCAAAACCCTAATTTGTAGACTATCTTGATTGTTGATCTTTGTTGTGATATATCTCTAAAACTTGTGCCCTCCTAAATTTGAAATTCCCTTATTTTCCCCTTCATCAATCTTGTGAATGTAGATTTGATGTCAATTTTATATTGATTAACTTATTTGTAATGGGCATATAATGAAAACACTACTACAAAAAAGACCTTCAGGGGCGGTTTAGGCTTGCGAAAGTCTTGTCAAAACCGTCTCTAAAATTCTTTTAGGGATTTAGTGGAGGTTTTTGAAAACTCCTTGGAGAGTCATGAATTTTGTTTTTTGTTTTTGGGGAGCACTATATACATCTAATATAAGGCAATCTCACATAGTTATTTCGCAACATCTCACCATCACTTACAAGATCAAATCAGTAAACATCAATTGTCACTAGATTCATCTAATTTAAAAAATCTAGTATACTCCTTTTGCACCATTTACAAAATCAAACACAAATATATAAACTGCGTATATGAAATAACAATGCTCAAATAATAAAAAACTATAATTTTTCTTACTTATAATATATTTATGCATAAATTTCATCATACCAAATAATAATTTTGTTATATATCAATAACGCTAACAAAATTCATTCCAAACACTAACAAAAACATACGAGTCCAATATAAATCCACTTGACCTTCCGTATAGATCCATAGTGACAATTAATGACAATAGTATTATTTTAATAGCCAAGAAATTGCTATCCCTCATGCAAGTGAATATGACAAGAGGAATCTTGAATAATGTATATCCAATGCTGATATTTGATTATTATTACATTTGATTCTGATATTCAATGATATTGGATTATTATCACATTTGATATTTGAGATTATTGAACAAACAACTACTATACAATGATATTAATTATCAATTAAAAAGATTAAAGCTTGAATTATCACAAGATGAAAGATGTTTGTATATTAATGTTGTTGGGTTATTTTATTTTTCTTTTAAGGTGATAATAGGATTTTTTCACCGCCTAGGACCGCCTCTGCTTGACCCATCTATCGATCCCCAAATTCGTTGTTAGTCTAGGACCAGAGACTGCCAACGAATAATACTCATTGTTCCAGCTATCGTTCAACCAGGATTTCGACTGTTTTGCCTGTGGCTCAGAGTAGGGTTTCTAGGTTGGATTGCCATTGTTTTTCCTGTGGCACAGAGCAGGGTTTCCAAGATGGACTTTAGCTTTTTTGTCTGTGGCATAGAGCAGGGTTTCAGGTTTATAACTGTGGCCTCAAGAGAACCAAATTCGTAACTGCCAATGACTCTCGCATCGCCTGCTTTGCCCGCAGGGTAGCCTTCTCTGTAGCACCAAAGGCTTCATAGGCTTAAAGCATCAGAGGCTCATCGTTTCGGCCACTGCGTCTGCATTTGAAAGCTGTTGCAGGAAAGAAACAATCAAGGGAACACCATGGGTTTCCAGCCGGGCGGTTACTTCAGTTGCAGTCTATACGAAATCGAACGAAAACCTAGTAGAAATGCTCGAAGACGAGATTCACTGTGCGCTTGAATCAGATACTCCCACCGAGGTAAAGTAAAAAAAAAATCCCTAAGATTTTATGATCTTTCTCTGAAGAGTTGCATATAGTCATGATTCCTTTGTATTGAATGTGTTTACAGGATCCTAAACCCCCGGGCACCATGCCCTGGGAGATCGAAGATGTGCTGGGCAATCAGGCTGTTATTTTGCGGAAGAAACATGGTAACGAGGATATAAAAGTTGAAGTTATGCCAGGGGACATGGGTGAGGAGGAGGAGGAAGAAGATAGCGACAGTGATATCGCTTCTGTTGAACCCCATGTTTATCTAACAGTCACTATTTCTAAAGGAGAAGGTCCTTTCCTCGAGTTTATTTGCACTGGGTATGCCAAAGAGGTTTCAATCGATGCAATGGCCTTCAAACACCCACAAAAAAATACAGCAGATGAAGGAGATCGAATTCCGGATGATGGAACTTACTTCAAGTGAGTATCATGATGCCTTATCTCTCTTTCTGTTTTTAATTTTTTTTTTCTGTCACTCTAGTCTTCTCAGGGTTAAAGGGTCTTTAGGGGCAGGCTATCAAATTTCTCTGGGTCTAGTGGTTTGGATTTTCAAGTTTTCTAGGATCCTATAGGGCTTGAGGGGTTTGAATTTTCAGGCTTCTAGGGTTTAGAGCTTTGGAACTTTAGGCTTTTGAGGGTTTTAAATATATACAGGTTTGGTTTATATATTGGATCTTATTGATTGGATTGGATCTTATGTTTACTGGGTTGTAGCGATTTGGATGAGAGTTTACAGAAGGCCCTTCATAAATACATGGAAGTAAGAGGCATCAAGCCCTTTCTAACAAATTAACTGAGCGAATATATGATAAACAAGGAGAGGAAGGAAAATATCAATTTGTTGAAAACTGTTTTTACGAAGAAAAAAAAAACACTTGCTTGAATATGCAAGCTTCCAACTTCTGATCGATAATCTATTCATGATTTCATCCATAACAACAAAAATTTAGAAGCAGACCCCATATACAATATCTAAACCATAACAGTCTGCAAAGAAGATTATATCCAATTTTCCTTTGCAGTTGTTAAAGACCAATGAAAGATCAGGTCGAGAACAACCACGTAAAATTTTCATGTATAGGTGTTTGCAGCACAGACTCCATACAGAATGAGGCACACGGAACATTCACTTTTTCTAGTTGCACCATTAATACCGTTTATCTTCCAGTGTAGTTCCTTGATCATATAATTGATTTCATAATTGTGACTTTTAAAACAAGCCTTCAGAATGTATGGATAACCCCAACTCAGAAAACAATTTCTAACTGGCTGGTCATTGAGAGGACACCCTAACAAGCTGTCTTGTCAATGACAAGTCAGTATTTGCCAGACATGTACATGATGCTAACATGGTGGGAAGGTTGAAAGTAATAGAAATACATCTGCTTATAATCACAAAATGTGTTCTGTCCGTATAACAGAGGATTCCATAAATTCATGAGCGTGCTTGGGCCTCAGCAAGTGAAATGGCCAATGCTATCATCATCTGCTCTTCAAAACTCTTGGGGACCCCATAAGGCTGTGCATTAAAGGAAGGTGGATCAGCATAATTTTCAGTATTGTGAGGAACCTCAGGTGCTTCCCAAGGTAAGTCTGAAGCTGAGGGTACACTACTTGAAAAACTAGTCCCAACTTCAACTACTTTAGAACTATGATCAAGTACCCAATCAAACATTGAGCCTTGAATTCCTTCTCTTATACATGGAGAAAACGCACGTCCACTTTCAGGTGAAACCTATATCCAACTGTCTGGTGCATGGGCCTCAGCTCTGTCACCACCTCCTATATCCACACTGTTTTTATCCTCTTCTGTGCATAACTGTTGTTGCTGCTCTTTTGTCTCTCGGTTTCCATGCCCTCTTTCTTGTATATCAGAGACTGATAATTCTTGCTCACTGTTTGGGTTATGATATATAACCTCCTGTCCCTCTATGCCACCACTTCCAACAGGGTCTCTGCAACTTTGATGATTTTGAGAGCTTTGCCTTGCAGATGTTTAATCACTATTTAGTACTTGTCTTTCAGCTAATGTTGCAATTGCACAAGCAAGGTCCCCTGTCACAAAGCTACTTGGCACAACCTCTCTTGAATCAGTGGATGTTGGACGTGACATAGTAGACTCAGAACTATCCCTCAACCTAGATGTTTGACCAGGTCTAGACGAAAGAATGTTTTCCAAGGAAAAAGAAGAGGGTCCTGAGATTCTATGTGCAACATGCTCCTAGATACAGAGTTAAATAGCTTCCATAACCATTATGTCCTCTAGGTCCAACTCAAATTCATCGTCCCTGTTGTATCGACCAGGCAAAGGTTTGGACCTTGTATCAGCAACCGTAGATGAACCATGAGTTGAATGAATCCCATTTAGATCTGACGAGGAACCATAAGTGGCATTGACCCCATTAGTATCTGATATTGCATTGCAAACAGGAAGATCCTGTCTGTCAACTTCTTCAGAAGGTAGTGTCAGTCCACATGCATAGTCTCTTGTCTTCTATGCATTCTCTGCTCCTTGGCTTGAAGCTCTTGTTGTTGCATCCTTATTTTTGCTTCAACCAATTTTTGCTCTTCAGCTTGTTCAATGCCTTTCTCCGCTTGTGTTTTAGCACCTCTATACTCCACAACATAGTTTGACGTTTTGCAAAAGGGACATTGTGTAGGGGTGATTACAATTTGGGGGCTTCATCTGCAAAAAACATTCTGTACAAATGCCTTTCAGGCAACATCTTGACCTATTAAGGCTTCGATAGTAAAGAAAACAAATGGGACACTCGTCAAGATCGACAGTGGATTCCTGTCCTCCAGGATAACAATGAGCCAATTTGGCATCAAGAATATATTGAAAAGTAGAACGTAATCGACATCTTTGTTTTTGTAGCCTATTATGCATAAGACAAAAGAAGGGCTAATTGTGCATCAGTCAACAAAATTGACTGATCTTGGAGTGCAGAGGAGAATGGCAGAAAGGCTAATTGCGCATTGTTGACTGATCTTGGAGTGCAGAGGAGAATGGCAAAGGTCAGTTGCCCTCAATGGGGGAGAACACTAGTTTCTTTAGTGTTATAACTTGAAACTTAGCGATATGAAATCAATGTCAGTGGGCAGCCTGTCATCATCTCAGCTAACCAATGAAGTTGGTCCTTCGTTAGCCAACTACAGTGGATTTGGATAGCTTGTGGTGGTAATCATTGCATGTTAACGAAACCATACTGATGCTTTCTCCTGTTAATTGTTCATGTGGAAAAGAAAACATATATGATGAATTTGTATTTCCTTACAAGGGAACAAAATTTCACAATAATATTGTTTTATGAGTGTTTGGCCAAATAGGCCCACCTTCTACCTAAATGTTTAGTCCCAGCCTCCAGGGAAACTAAATCTAGCTTAACATTAATACACAATAGGCTTCAGAATCATAATATACATGTATCACTTTAAAGTCAAGCGGGGACAATAAACATTTACAGTTAACAATATAGATTAAGAACTAAGTGTATAGTAGTGACTACGAGAGAACGAGGATTGCTATCCTAGTGCAGAATCCACACCTTGTGCTTTCCTAAAAATAGAAGCATCTACAGATGTAAGAAAGTGTAAATACATAAACGGCTCATCTCAAATCTATTCAAAACCTTGATTTGTATCAACACGGTACCAGTAAGCAGCTACAAGGGAGAATTTCAATATTTTTCCTATAGATTTAGCGAATCTCTCAGATGGTTGACTAATACCAATACCACGAGTGTAAAAGATGGATTATGAAATACATCATAATAATTGTGATGAACATACGTACTTACAAATTAAACTAAAGTACCTTTTTAGGTTCTGACTCGATAAACATCTCTAGCAATTAATGGATAAAGTCACATGGACACCTGAGACTGCACATACATCACATAGTTGAGGAACATATGTGGTAACATGTCAATTGTGATACAAGACTGTATGAGAATTGAATAAAGCAACACAAGTAATTATATAAATGATACACAATTGCTGAAATATTGATATTAATGAACATAACTCTGTATTTTGTATGCATTTGTGAAATGTTATGAATGCATTTCAAAATGGCACTTTAAAAATTTCAGGAAATAGCAAAATGGTGCATTTGCACAAATACACATATAACATTTCCTCACCAAACATCTCAGAAGCTTTCAATCATCTCCTGAAAAAACACTTCCACATTTTTCAAGAAGCCAAATGCGTTGGAGGTGAATTTTGGAAAAATGTGATGTTAGATGCAAGGTTTGAGTGGTTGAGGCTTGTGATCAGACAAAGCAATGATTTTTTTTGAGCTTTTCTAAGCCCTTCTATCCATTATCATCACTGATGAAATTATATTTATCATTTGAGATTAGAGCACTGCAAGTGCAAACAGAATTTTAATGAAT